>JARHVA010001931.1:2412500-2485000 GCA_037957365.1 Torreya grandis | reverse complement strand
AATCTTCTGTCATTTTTTTAATTTCTTCATTTTGATCTAAAATTCTTTAAATTTTCTTAATTAAACTATAGAATGTTTATAAATTAATTTTTGGATTTACTTAAGGCAAATTGGAAAATAATTATTTAGTTTTAAGGTAAATTGAAAATTAATATCCAATTTTCATCTAATCTAAGTAGACTGTAAAAGTTTTTATAAGCTTGGATTTCTAGATCAATTTTAATTATTTTTGTATAATAATTAAGAGATTATTTTATAGAGATAAAATATTTATGTAATGTATTAAATTAACAATAGAGTTATATGAGTTTACCAAATCACTCATATTCAAAATTGTTTAGATTTACATTCTAATTCAAAAAGTCTATTTCTTTCAAATAAATTTTGGAAATTAACATATTTTTAAAAATTGTAATATCCCCTGTTTCCCTTGAATTTTGAAACTGGATATTTTGAATTGCTTTTCTGTGTATTCTAATTTTTTTGTGTTTTTATATGAAATAAGAACAAATTGCAATTTTTGCAAAATAATTTCAAATAAATAATGAATAGAAAAATAATCTCTTATCTGGCAAATCAATGATCTTATTATTCTTCTAGACAATTAAAAAATTGAGTCTCTGTCATGCATATAAAATAATATGAAACATTCTTCAAAAAAACCTGATTGTTCTAGCAAACTAGAAAATAACTCTAAATTTGGACTGCTCGAGTTGCTGTGTCGACACACAGTCATCGACGTTAGTTATACTACCATCGTCAGTCGATAGACTACCGATGTTGATCTCTGTCAGTCAACTACTCTGCCGACATCGGTCTTCAGTCGGTCGATGTCGGTATTTGGGATGCTGATGTCGGTCTCTGCACTTCCCTGTGGCTTGCCACTATTAACAGTGCCCTTCTTCAATCTGTGATTCAGTTGGTACAGCCTGGTATAGATCTGTACAGATTTTGTACAATGGTGAAATACAATATAGCATGATCTGTATCCTGGATGCCTGATCTCAAGAAATCTTTTGCTAATATAGAAAAACGTTATCTGGACAATTACTAAATCAAACCCTAATGAAATAAATACCTATAAACCTTTGTGATTACTTTTGTATGAAGTTATCTCTCAATTGGCAATAGATCAGCTGATATCTCACAACCTCTAAATCACACACACTAAAGAGTAGACGTTCTCCAATGCAAATGGAACCCTAGAACCCTTGGCTCAGTCTTCTCAGAAGAATTCTTCAACAATCAAATAATCAATAATCAATGGATAATCATATTCAATATGGCCTCCCTCTAATAAGAAACCCTTATATCCTCCAAAAAGGTGTACTTGCCCTAATTAGGGTTTCATAATTAAGAATTAGGGTTTCTTAATTAAAATATGCTAAATAATTAATATTCAATTAAATCAATCAAATATTAATATCTCCCTCAATACATGTCTGATCGAGCCCAAACAAAAGCCCACTAGAAAAATTCTACTAAGCGAAGCCAAGCCAAGCTCCATCATGACCCTCTATCCATCATATCAGCCTATGAAGGTTGCATAATAAGCTAATCATCAACTCTGAAGATGTCAACTGAAAAGGGGACATGACAAATAGCTTCATCTTAGCCAATCAAAATTAACATATTAGATAAGCTAGTGAGAAGGGTGGAGAAATTCAAGTGGGGTGATTTTAAGGTGTGCCTAATGCTTATAAAGCCATGATAGGTATTTAAAATTGTCTTACACTCCCTCCCATGGATTTTAATTAGAAAATGAAGCCAAATTTGAGGACAAGTGTGCAAGGTGCATGAAGAAAGAGTTTGTGGACTACAGATGATGATGGCTCGCTTCTCGATGATTCTAGATGATCAAGCCTAAAACCAATGCATGGAGAAGAATGCATGAATGCCTTAACCTTCATTCCAAGAATATAAACTATCCATAATAATTTTTTGTATGTTAAAAAAATGTTAATCAAGAAGGCATTTTTTTTTATCTAGCTAAAGAAACTTAATGCTAGTTTACAAGAGTTTGATGACTTTGATGGACACTTGGGATTCCTAACCTTGCATGGTTCATCCCACAACCTAATTTAATTTAAAAGTAACTAATGTTAGTATATTTAAAAGTTTCATTATTACCCTTGGAGTTATCTCTCTCTCTCTCTCTCTCTCTCTCTCTCTCTCTCTCTCTCTCTCTCTCTCTCTCTCTCTCTCTCTCTCTCTCTCTCTCTCTCTCTCAAGTTCTATAAGAACTTACCATTTTGGACATTGTAGCTTAGGCTCCACCTGATTATGGTGAAGCCCTACTCATTTGCATACCATTTGATCAATAAGAATAATAATTTTTACATATTAATGACTATTCATAAGTGTTTTTTACTTGTATGTTGAATATTTCTTAGTGAAGAGTATGGATTCCTTAGCATGTTATCTCATTCTTTCACCTTGTTTGCATTTGGAAAGCTTCTTCTTATAGGGCATGTGAAGTGTTTTAAGAAATGTCAAGGATTGAGGGAGTTATTATATTCATTAGTGAAATTAAAAGACCCTTGTATATTCCTCCTATATTTTCACATCCATCCATAATCTCATAATGTAATATTGATGTGAGAAGATGCATATTGGAGAAGTGTATGTTAAGTTTGTCCCTTCATTTCATGTGTAGAATACAGTTGGTTGGAAGTCATCATCTTATTTGGTGTATCATATCCCTTATAATAGTTTGATTTTAGTTATCTCTCTCCCTTTTTCCTCCTAAATTTTAGGTTTAGTTATCATCTAAAGTGGTACATCAGGGGAGGTAGCCCTATCTAGAGATTCACATCATCCTTAGGCTACCCATAAGCCTAAGGCTATTTTCATTGTGCCACTTGGATGAGAAGATATTAGGAATCTCCTAAAAAGGTGTACATCCAAGTGACAATAGTTTTTTGCACACCTAGTGGGATTATTAGTCTAAGAGGTTGAAATATCTATGGTGTTGTCTTTCAAAAATCAGCTTTTGGAGGCATGTATCAAAGCATCAATGGTGACTCCAAAAATATATCAGCTAGTCAAGCAGCCTAGGTTATCCTTTGAAAATTGTTGATAACATTTTCCTTTGTGTTTTTGATTTCAGTGAAGTTTTATGGATATTTTTGGTGTTGATCATTGTTTTACACAAGTTGGTGAGACTCTTCAGGCTTATGTCATTCCCTATCAATAAAAACAAGTTATTAATCAACCTTGGTGTGATTCTCACCATCCTTGTCATGATTTGTATCAGTATTATAACAAGCCTTGTCATGATTTTTATCAATACTATATCCATCCTTCTCAATGTCTTGCTCCTCCTATTTAACCTAGTTACTTCTCAAGTTAATCCATTTCCACCTTCAAGAAAACTCTTTTGGGATATGAGAGGTACATGTTAGATCTTGATACCCTAAGAGGATATGGTCAATAGTTTCCTAGTCATCTTACTCATAAGGTGAGATATGTATTCTACTTGGTTAAAATAGAGTGGGTACCTATTGAGAGAGCCAATTGACAAAGGCTCATAAGTGAGGTGTTTGATGTGAATGGCCTGGTTTTTTCCTTAGAGGATAGAATAAGAAGTCATGAAAGACAACCTCACCAAACATATAATAATTAATATACACTTACCAAAGTTTCCTATCATCCATATTTTATCCTTACTCATGAGCACAATCAAGGATATCAATGTCATCCTTTTCCCAATCAAGTGGAAGAGAGAGTTGAAAAGAGAAACCTTATTTTTGAAGATAATCTTGATATGCAAATTGAGTTGGTTATTATGCATATGAATCAATCCATGTTAGCAACACTATAAGTGGAATTAAATCCCTCATTTACCTCTCCCATTGTATCCCTACCACCTAAAAAATATACTTCTAATCCTAACATTCTAAGCTAGAATAAGATAGTGGAATCATGGGGAAATAAATAAGATGGAAGCATTATTAAGGAGTGTGAAGTTGAGGATGAAGTTGATCCTTTGCATGTCCCTCCCACCCTTCCAAAATAATATTATTGTGTTCCATGTCAACCCTCATGAATTCCTTATCCTCATGAAGACTCATATGAACTTCAAGAAAGACTTTTCAAAAAGAACCTAGCCAAGAAAATTGAAGAGTTAGAGTCAAGAATGAAGTTGCTAAGTCAAGGTGTGATGGAAAGTTTAAACCCAAAAGAAGATCCTATACCTAAACACACCCCATATATACTCCATCAATAGAGTGATAAAGATAAATTAGATGTGAATTAAGTTATTTTCAAGTGGAAGGAAGAAAAACAAGTTGTTTTATCCCAAGGTCTACCTCCCCTTCCTTAAGAGATTCCAAAATAATCCCCTACATTCCATTCCCAATCTGATTTTGAGTTCTATGTACCACCTCCACCAACTAGTTCATCTTGTCCTCACTCCATCACCATTTGACTTGATGGAAATATGGTATGGTAAACTAAACAGGAGTATTTAGTTGAAAAAAATTAGAAATTTTGCTTGAAAAAATACTAGTTCCCTAGTAGCCTCATTGGACTAAGTCACATGACTTCAAAATGCCTTGTCTTGGAATCACAAAGAAAGAGATGGAATATATTGCATCTATTGAGAACCAAATTAATATTTTAGAGGTTGAGATATAAATTTAGATACCTTAAGAGGCTATAAATGTTAAATAATAAGTGGTCTCTTGTGTTGAATATTTAGATTAGGTTGATGAGGAAGAATATTTTCCTTTTGCCAAAGAGGGAGAAATGGTCATTAATTCTTCCATCACTATGAAAAATACCATGGATAGGCAAGGAAAAGTTCTTAATAAGTATTGGGATGATATGTTTGTTGTCATTAGAGTAGGTTATACTCCTCTTCAAGGAGGCTATGATCTATTCAAAGATGGAGAAGGTATCCTTAGCACTCAAGTAAGTATGCAATGGAAAATCAAACTTTCAAATTTTTCCTTTCAAGAGGCATATAAATTTCACGATGATATGTTTGAATTCATCAAGATGGGCCATCATCCTCTCAACTAGTTAGGAGAATATCCTCAGATCTTATAAGATGGAATAAGCTTCTAATGGCCTCAATCTTCTAAAGAACATGAAAGTACTCCTCTTGAAGCCATGTCTATTAAGGAGATACAAATTGGTGATGAAATGAAAAATGGGCAAAAGTATGAAGTATGTGAAGTTTTTTGAGAGGAATATATATAAATTAGAGACATATTTGAATATGATATACTTGAGATCATTTTAAGTGAAGTGACAAGGAATAGGTCTAATCTAAAAAGCATCTAATTCAAGGAGAAACATGCTTGGCACTATGATCCATCTCATCAAGAGGATGATTCAAGAAAATTTCCTTTTGATCCTAGAAAGGAGGTATATTTACTTTCTTGTTGTACATAATATTTTTCTCTCTAATTCCCCTAAGTGCTTTGTGTGTGTGTGTGTGTGTGTGTGTGTGTGTGTGTGTGTGTGTGTGTGTGTGTGTGTGTGTTGTTAGTATGTTTGCTTTGCTTGTGTATGTCTATTATTTTGTGTGGTTGAGGTAATTAGTAGTTTTGTATTAATGGTAAATGTCTAATGGTTTATTTATTTATCTTAGACTTCAAATGAATCCTAAGTGCAATGGGTTGATAAGTCTAATAATCTACATAGTATAACAGGCATGCTACCCTTATGACTCACCAATTTATTGACCAAATTTGACTTTTAGGTCAAATTGGGGCACCCCTACGTAAAAAATTAGTTTCTATATGTTTTATGGGTCTAATACATATGTCATAAGGTGTTTTAGGGGTTAACTAATGTCATTTAGTGTTATATTAGCCTTGGTTCTTAGTCATTTTAGTCATTTTGAGGTAAAAGAAGGGCATTTAATGAGTTGTATATATTTATTGTGAAGTTTTAAGGTTAAAAAATATGATTCCACATCCCATGTGTCCTAATATGTCCTAAATAACTGAAACTAGTTGAAAAGAGGTAGGTTCTTTAGAAAAAGGGTAGTTTTCTTGAGAAAAAAGTGAGTTTAGCATTTGTACGACCCACAGGGAAGTGTGCCACATGACAAAAGATCATAAAATTTATCTTTAGCTTCCTCAATCTTAGTTATATGTAATAAAATATCTAAAATTTCCATTTTGGCCCAAAACTATTATACTCCTTTTTCACCTTTCTTGGCAAGCAAAAGTAGTCTTCAGGGTTGTACCTGGTATGGATAGTGTTGGTTGAATATTTTGTCGATCAGCGTACTGATAAAAAAAATAGGTCTGATCAGCCAAAGTAGGAAGATTAGTCATCCAAATGTGTAGTTTTACCACATCAGAAAGACACTGATCTCTCCTCTCATCAAGTGGAGGTTCCCTATAGGTATGCTATATATATATATATATATATATATATATATATATATATAGAAAATAATACTCATGGGTGGGACAAATCATCCATCTCTCTTCTTTTAGAGATGATGCACATGGATCAAAGGAAAAACTCAGGGGAAATGGTAGATAGTACTCCTCTTCTTTCAGAAATACTATTCAGCAAACCACAATAATACTCCTAAAAATAAAAGCAAAATGTAATTGAGGGCGTAATAACCAGGAAATTGAGATATAGCACAAAGTCTCTACTTGAAATTCTCAAGAGTAATATATGAAGGAAAATGAGGGCAGAAAGTCTTCTCAAAGTTCTTTACACAATAATGAAAAGAAAACACATTGAAGGCAAATATGTGGGCACAAAGTCTTTCCACAATTGATTCTTTAGGACACCTTCCTGACTAATTTTACTAATTCTGCTTGTTGAATTAATGGAATAGAAAATATATCAAGGAAAAAGACATAAGAACAGTTTCCTTAATAACAAAGAAATCACAGCACAAAGTCTAAAAAAGTCCCTTGATTTCTTATTCCAGTAACAAAATATGGTTAACAGACTAAGCACAAAGTCTCAATGATGCCTCTCAATTTGGGCAGAGTTTCATTCTAAATGTCAAAAAAGAGATCCTTTTACAAATGAAAGAAAGTCCCTTATATAGCCACTTGAAGAAGGACTCGAGAATAGTAATACATCATGATGTGTTCATAAATGTTAGGAAGACAAGCTGGAACTTTGGGATCTTTTACCCATTTGATCTTTTCAATGTAGATGAACAAGCTACGCAATTGAAAGATTACAACTTTCAATGTCCAGCTGTCGGTCTGATCTTGTCTTCATCATTCCTCCTTTCCAGATTACTTGAATCGAGTCTTGAATTGATTCATTATTCTGTCTTTCCTCACTTTTAGCTAGTTTTTTGTCTTGAATTCTGGAAATACATCTAGATCTATGTATCAAAAGATCAATGGCTATTTTACTGTCTTTAAAATTGACATTTACATGCCCGTCAATATGCTTCCAATGGCTATTCAGCTATGCTAAATTTGATGTCTTTGTGGGCATCACCCCTTGGTCTTCTTTTGACTTTTGTCCTTACCCCATCAGCTTAGACTTACCCTTTCAGATTTTGAAAAATGACCTGTGTTTGAATAGTCCTTTATTTTGACTACCAAGAGTCCCCCGTAAGGGCACCTACCCTTTGGGGTCCTTTAGCATCCCTTTGTTTTATCAATCTCCATGGACAAATGTTTCCTTGGGCTTTACTTTTGGCACTCCTCGCAGACAAATGTTTCCCCAAGCTTTATTTTTGTGGACAAATCCCCATGGAAAATTCTTGGGTGTTTGACTTGAAAGCTCCTGTGGGTAATTCTATGGACATTTGTCTTGTGGAAAATTCCTACAGACAAAAAGTCTAGGTAAAATTCCTGCAGACAAAAAGTCTATGGAAATTTGTTCCACCAAGTCTTTTGAACAAGTGTTTGAAAATTTCTTCGGGGTCCTTGGCCATTTGGAATTCTTTCAGACTTTTTGTCTGAAGGAATTCCTTTGAACAAAAATTTGAAAGAATTAAGTCTTTAATCAAAAAAATTTAAAATGCCTTAGACAAATCTGAAAGAATTACCTTTCAGCTTCTTAGAAAAATGATCCTCCAGAAAGGTGCTTTTCTTGATTAAGTGCCCTTTGCAAGGGCACTTATCCTTTAGAAAGTCTTCTTTTGCATTGAACTAGCCCTTTGAACTTGGATGATAAACCATTAGTTGAATCGGTTCAATGGTTCAATGAAGTGTGCCAAGTCCTTTTAAACCAAGAGTTGATGAACCAAGCAATGAACTTTGACATTGAACCAATCAGTTGAACCAAGGCTTTTGAACCAAAATTTTTCAAGCCGATGGTTCAATGAATAAAATAAGCTGATGAACTAAGCATTGAATCAAGATGTTGAACTTGCCTTTGAACCAACAGTTGAACCAATCTATTGAACTAGTTCAATGGTTCAATGAAGCGCGTTGAGCCCCTATTGTTGAACTTGTAGACATTGAACCAAAAGATGAACTGAAAGAATAAACCAACTGAATGAAATAAAGCATTAAACTGCTTGGTTGAACTGAACCATTGAACTATTCTTTTGGTTGAACCTGTCATTGAACCTTGAACTGGATTAACTTTGCCAAAGATGTTGAACTTGATGTTGGTGTTGAAGTCTTTGAATCTGTATAAATGAACCTGCTTGTAGAAACTAAAAATACAAAGTCTGTAGAAATCAACATGTAAAATCCATTGAACTTGACATGCAAAGTCATTAGATTTTTTGAGGAGTTTTAAAAATGAGAAATCTGAATATCTAAGACAAATTTTGAAAATGGAAGATATTATTTTGGTTTGTAGAACCAAAATAATTCAAATGTTGTTCCAAAAATGACTGTTAGCTTTTGGGAGACAACAACTGGCTCCAGTTGGGGAACTTCTGTCAATTGCAAAATGAATTGAAAGGAGTAGAATTCAAAAACTACAATGTCTTCAAGTGTACCATTGGGATTTGGAGTCATGAAAGGCGTCAAAAAGAAAATAAACAAAACAAAACAGGAAAAAAGTTGTACAAATATACATATATACAGAGACAACGATTTGTACTTCAAGAGTTGAAGTGTTTTAGATGCTACCCATTATGGGATAGAGAAAAGAGTGTGCCATCTTGGTATTTTAATAAAAAACAATTTTCACCCATGTACTAATGAATTATGAATGGACCTCTTCAAAAGGAGTCAAACTTTCCTTGCATCCCCTTTGGTTCTCTTCTTTTGTCCCAGAGTAGGACTTTATCTCCAATATGGAAATCATGATTTCTGGCCTTCTGATCAAAAAGTTTCTTTACCAAACTTTGATGAACAACAATTCTATCCACCACCATGGTTCTTTGTTCCTCCAGATGAGTCAGGCACATGATTCTTTTGTCAAGAGAGCTCTCATATGTCTGATCTTCAATGGCCTTTGCCAATTTCAATGCTGGTAACTCTAAGGTAATTGGTATCTCAGCGTTAATCTCATAGATAAGTTGAAAAGGAGACATACCAATCACCTTCTTTGGTGTAATCCTGTGAACCCATAGAGCATCAACTAATGCTTTGTGCCACGTCGTTTGATTATCATCTGCAAGCTTCTTGATAATAGTTACCAATTTTTTATTGCTAGACTCAGCTTGTCCATTCCCTTGTAGAAAATAATCAGAAGAATGAGAGAGCATAATTCCATAATAAAAATAGAATTGCATAATTTCTTGAGAGGTGAAACAAGATGCATTATCAGTAACAATTTTGAGTGGGACTCCAAATCTGGAAATGATATTCTCTTTCAGGAAGTTGCATACAACTTCTGAAGTAGCATGTTTTGTTGGGATTGCCTCTACCCACTTAGTGAAATAATCAGTTGTTGTAAGGACATAATTATGTCCAGCACTTGAAGATGGATTTATTGTCCCAATAAAATTGAGTCCCCACTATTGGAAAGGTTCCTCTATGATTACTAGCTTGAGAGGCAGAGCAACAAACTTGGGTCTTCCAATAAATTGCTGGCAAAGTTCACATTTCCTTACCCATTTATGTGCATCTTGGAAAAGAGTCATCCAATAATACTTGGCTCGTATAATTTTGTGAGTAGTCACAGGGGCAAAAAAATGTCCTCTAGATGCTAGATTGTTGAAAGATTTCAAGAGCAAGGTCTACTATTCTTTATCTACACAGTAAAGAAAAACTCCATCTATGCTTCTTTTGTATAGGTTGTTGTCCCAACGGACAAAATTTGTAGCTTTCAATCTAATAGTTCTCCTCTCTTTATAAGACAAATGAGTAGGACATTCACCATAAGTCAAAAAATATGCAATATCTGAGTACCATTCATTGGTAGTTGAAACAAAAAGGACTATTGGCACATTTCCAACCTCAGTGTCTTCATGCTATGTATCTTCTGGCTTATTATCAGTCATTAATTGACAAAGGCCTTTACCTCTGACCGGCTTTGTCAGCTTGATATCCAGATCAAATTCTTAGATATTTGTAATCCAATTACCTCTCTTTGTGCCAAATTCTTACTGAGTTAATATAGCCTTGATTGTACTGTCAAGAACTAAGACAGTGATATGTGAATTCAGAATATAGAAGTGAAAGTGTTTGACTACTTTTACCAAGGCATAGGCATACTTCTCTATATTTGAATACTTCATTTCATGAGTTTTCAAAGGGCAGCTCATGAAAGAGATAGGGGATTCCATACCTTCTTTGTCTTGTTGGACAATAATCACTGAAAGAGTATGCTCAGATGCATAGCTATATATAATGAAATCTCTATGGTAATCTAGGCAGACCAAGGTGGGGGTGTGAGCAATAGTGACTTTGATATCTTGAAATGCTGCTTTACCTTCTTTGGTCCAGCTAAAGGTAGTTTTTCCTTTCATCATTGTTACAATGTGTCTTGTCTTCTCAACAAATTTGGGGATGAATCTCTGTAAGAAATTCAGTTTTTTGAAGAAAGAGTGAACAACATTCTTACTTTCAGGCAAATTCAACTCTTGGATAGACTTAACTCTGTCTGAGTCAATCTTTATGCCTTCTTTAGACATAATGTGTCCAAGGAGTTTCCCTTCTGTCACTCTTAAAATAGACTTTTTAGGATTCAAAGAAATACCATTCTACCGGCAGGGCTCCAGCACTTGCTACAAATGGCACACATGATTAGATCGACACTTTGAAAAGACAGTTAAATCATCAAGATATACAACTATGAATTTTTCAATATCATCTTTGAAAGACATGTTCATAGCTCTCTTGAAGATAGTGCCAGCATTTATTAATCCAAAAGGCATTCTTTTGTATGCAAATGTACCCCAAGGCATGGTGAATGCAATCTTGTGTTGATTAGCTTCAGCAACTTCAACTTGGTTATAGCCTGAAAAGCCATCCAGCATTGATAAATTTCTGATCTTGTTACTGTTTGAAGCACTTGGTCCATGATTGGCAAAGAATAATTGTCTTTTAGAGATGACTGGTTCAGATTTCAAAAATCTACACAAATGCGTATTTTGCCATTTTTCTTCCTTACCAAAACTATGTTTGCAATCCATGTAAAATGATGGATTGGAAAAATAATCCTAGCATTTAACATTTTTTGAATCTTAGACATAATTGTACCTGAAATTTTTGGATTGTATTATCTGGATTTCTGCTTGTAAGGTGTTGAATCAGCCTTGAGAGGAATATGATGGTAGAATTCATCAGGTCTGAGAGACTTTAGATCTTCGTATGAATATGCCAAGACATCAATGTATTGATGGATCAAAGAAGTAAATTTGAATTTTTCTTCAGGTGTACAACACTTACCAATGTTGACCATTTTTAGATTTTCTTTGTTGGTTAGATTCACTTGGTCAAATCCCTGAGAGAAATTTGGATATGTCTGTTCTTGCTTGACAAATCTATCATGCTTGTCAAACAACTTCTCAAGAGAAACAAAGCCTTTAGGAATTTTGTTTCCTTTCAACTGTAGGAACTCTTTATTAACATTTGAACAAGATTCAAAAATTAATTTAGACTTTTGAGATTCACTGCCATCAAAATACAACTGTTCAAAATTGTTTTTTCTTTCCAAGAAGGCAATGATCTGCTGATCATCATTGAAAATTTTTCAATGATCAACATTGTCAGGAACACTCAGCCTATAGACCAACTCAATGGTATATTTATCTTCTTTAAAATCAAAATGAGGAACTAAAAGAGTTCCTAAAATAGCAAGTGCATCAGCTCTATCATTTGATTCTCTTGGAATGGAAGAAATGTTGAAAACATCAAAGCTTTAAATTTGGTCCCAAACAAGATTATGGTAATGGGACAACCTTTCATTCTTGGTCTGATATGAATTTCTCACTTGACAGACCACTAATTTGGCATCCCCTTTAGCATGAAAAAACTTGACACCTCTTTCTTGAGCAGCCTTCATACCTAACAACATTGATTCATATTCAGCTGTATTATTTGTGTTGCTGAATTATAACTTATATGATGAAGGGAACATATCTCCTTGAGGAGATATCAAGACAATTTCGACTGTAGAACTAGTAGAGGAACAACTATCATCAAATTCTAGAGTCCAAATCTCATTAGATACTGGCTTTATTTTAGACTTTCCCTCATCAAAAATGGAGAGTCTTTCTTCATGATTTGTATATAAAAATAATTACCCATACCTATAGATTCAAAGAGGATTTGAGCTTCAGGAGTTGATGTCTTGGTAACTACATACTTTACTTCCTTTTTAGGAAGTAATCTTTTCATCACTCTTTGGACAGGGATCCTTGCCTCAGATAGATCCATGTTCAGTTCTCCTCCCACATCTTTACAGAAATTCCATCCAAGTAAAATGCCATAAGATGTTGGGACATCAGCCACTAATATAGTCATTTTAATCCTCTTGTTTGGAAAGTCTCTGAATACAAATTGGGCATCTTTGATTTGCCCCAGTAATGGCACTTGCTTGTTCTCCATGGAGAAACATCTGCCAAATGTTTTGGTCAATGTGAGACCAAGAGACTCAACGACTTTGGCAGGCATGACATTGTCAGATGCCCCTGAGTCTATTATACAGTTACTCAACTTGTGGCCATTGATTAATAGGGAAACATAGAAGGGTTCTATTTTTCTAGGAGAAGTTGGAGGAGTAATAATCAAATTATTTGGAATAGGTGTATTCATTGAAGAATCAAAAGTTACTTTTTTGGCCTTTTGTCTTGTAGGGACTATCTGATTTTTAACATATTGGACCAGCTTGTTTAGTTGATCTAGATTAGACTGGAAGTACTCAAATTTATACATCTATATTTTTTTTAAACATGGTCAATTATATCAAATGGTTGAATCGAGCTAGGTACAGAGAAAGGTACTTCAGCTTTTTGAGTTTTCAAAGGGATGGGAGGTGGGCTGGTTTGCGAATTAGAAGTAGAAGGGGAAGGCACAACAAATGTATTTACCTTTTGAGTGATTGCCAGATCTTTTGGTTGAAAGGGCAGAGCTATTCGATGCTTGACAATTGTGACTGCTGGTTGTGGTTGTTCTTTTATCTTTTCTTTATCAGCCTATTGGGCTGATTGATTCTTAGACCTAGTAAACACTACATATGATCCATCTGAAGCTTCTCCTTTGCTTTTGGGTCCATATTGATAATTTAGGAAACCAATGTGGGAGTCACAGCTAATTCTTTTTGATTGTCTTCAATGATATTAGCATCATTTTCTTGATTTAATTCAAACTGATAAGAAAATTTTGATTCTATCTCAAGATTTCCCATTAATGAATTAGTTAGAGGAGCTTCCAGGGCAAGTTTCCCTTGTGGAGGAGGAAGACAATTTTTTTGTCCTTGGTTTCTGGAAATATTGCCCTAATATGACTAATTTGGGAATGTTCTTCTGTATGTAGGATCAGAAGACATTCCTTGAGCCATTTGCTTTTTAAGGGCAAGGAGCTCATTTGCTAATTTTTGCACCATTAGATTTGTGGCACTTGTAGATGCAAATTCAAAGGATGATGAAGTTCTATTTATATTAGGATATCTTCTTATTTTCCTTGCTAAGATGAGATCATCTTCTAATTCAATGGCCAAAAGTTGAGCTATAGCGAGATCTATTTGGCTAGCACATCTCAAGAGGAAACTGACTTCAGGTAGCTGAGAATTAATGAAAAAGCATTTGAGATTCTTAGTTGTAGGTCTAGAAATCATAGGAATTATGTTTATCAACTTGTCAAATTTAGCTATGAAGTCTCTCATAGGCTCATGTGGCTCTCTTTTCATTTATCTAAGTTAAACCAGAAGTGTATGTGCATCTTCTGCAGGTTTGAATATGGCTTCAAACTTAGCTTTCAAAGTATTCCAATCAGTCATAGATCAAGCCTGTAAATGGTAAAACCAATCTATAGCAGGACCTTGTAGTGTTTCAATAAAAAGTTTGACTACTTCATCTTCAAACTCTACTCTGATTACTCCATAAGCTATACTGAATGCTGCAATGTGTTCATCAGGATGAACTTTTCCATCACCATAGAATTTAGGGAAATTCTTCCTAGAATTGTGTGGAAGCTCATGTAGAGGAGGAGTAATATTGAGAGGACCAAAAGCATTACCCTAGGGGCCTTGGACTACCATTATAGGATACTAAAAAGGAGGGATAACAAATCTTAATGGGGTAATTATAGGCACAACTTTATCAATAGCAGATGTAGATACTTCATTTGGTAATGGAGATCTAGCTTTAGTAGGAGGGAATCTCTTGGTTCATTGGAGATGAGATGGTGAAGGAAATAGATCAAAATCACATTGTCATACCAGCTCAAACACAGGATCAATGACACCTTTAGCCCTTTGGCTTCGTGTATACCTTGAATCTACTAGATTGTAAAACAAAAATGAAAAAGATTTGACTTTGCTTTAGTTGAAGATTGAGGATTTAAATTGTGCATTCTTTTCCTATGGTGTGGAGGTGAATGAAATAGATAGACTATAAATGGATAATGGGTAATTCCCTAGCAGAGTCGCCAAAAACTATTGGTTGAATATTTTGTCGATCAGCGTACTGATAAACAAAATAGGTCTGATCAGCCAAAGTAGGAAGATTATTCATCCAAATGTGTAGTTTTACCACATCAAAAAGACACTGATTTCTCCTCTCATCAAGGGGAGGTTCCCTGTAGGTATGATATATATATATATATATATATATATATATATATATATATAGAAAATAATACTCATGGGTGGGACAAATCATCCATCTCTCTTCTTTCAGAGATGATGCACACGAATCAAAGGGAAAACTCAAGGGAAATGACAAACAATACTCCTCTTCTTTTAGAAATACTATTCAACAAACCACAAGAATACTCCTAAAAATAAAACTAGAATGTTATTGAGGGCGTAGTAACTAGCAAATTGAGATATAGCACAAAGTCTCTACTTGAAATGCTCAAGAGTAATAAACGAAGGACAATGAGGGCACACAGTCTTCTCAAAGTCCTTTACACAATAATGAAAATAAAACACACTGAAGGCAACTATGGGGGCACAAAGTCTCTCCATAATTGATTCTTCAGGACACCTTCCTGACTAATTTTACTAATTTTGCTTGTTAAATTAATGGAACAAAAAATATATCAAGGAAAAAGACATAAGAACAATTTCCTTAATAACAAAGAAATCACATCACAAAGTCTGAAAAAGTCCCTTGATTTCTTATTCCAGTAACAAAATATGATTAACAGACTGAGCACAAAGTCTCAATGATGCCTCTCAATTTGGGTAGAGTTTCGTTCTAAATGTCAAAAAAGAGATCCTTTTACAAATGAAAGAAAGTCCCTTATATAGCCACTTGAAGAAGGACTCGGGAATAGTAATACATCATGATGCATTTGGAAATGTTAGGAAGACAAGCTGGAACTTTGGAATCTTTTACCCATTTGATCTTTTCAATGTAGATGAACAAGCTACACAATTAAAAGATTACAACTTTCAATGTCTAGTTGTCAGTCTAATCTTGTCTTCATCATTCCTCCTTTCTAGATTACTTGAATCAAGTCTTGAATCGATTCATTATTTTGTCTTTCCTCGCTTTCAGCTAGTTTTTTGTCTTGAATTCTGGAAATGCATCTAGATCTATGGATCAAAAGATCAATAGTTATTTTACTATCTTTAAAATTGACGTTTACATGCCCGTCAATATGCTTCCAATGGTTATTTGGCTATGCTGAATTTGACGTCTTTGTGGGCGTCACCCCTTGGTCTTCTTTTGACTTTCATCCTTATCCAGTCAGCTTAGACTTACCCTTTCAGATTTTGAAAAATGACTTGTGTTTGAATAGTCTTTTATTTTGGCCACCAAGAGTCCCCTGCAAGGGTACCTATCCTTCAAGGTCCTTTGGCAGCCCTTTGTTTTATCAATCTCTGTGGACAAATATTTCCCTGAGCTTTATTTTTGGCAGTCCCTGTAGATAAATGTTTCCCCAGGTTTTATTTCCATGGACAAATCCCTGGGGAAATTTCTTGGGTGTTTGACTTGAAAGCTCCCATGGGTAATTCCATGGACATTTGTCTTGCGTAAAATTCCCATGGACAAAAAGTCCAGTTAAAATTCCCGCAGACATAAAGTCCGCAAAAATTTGTTCAGCCAAGTCTTTTGAACAAGTCTTTGAAAATTTCTTCAGGGTCCTTGGCCATTTGGAATTCTTTCAGACTTTTTATCTGAAGGAATTCCTTCAGATAAAAATTTTAAAGAATTAAGTCTTTAATCAATTTTTTTTAAATGCCTTAGACAAATCCAAAAGAATTACCTTTCAACTTCTTAGAAAAATGATCCTCCAAAAAGGTGCTTTTCTTGATTAAGTGCCCTCCGCAAGGGCACTTGTCCTTTGGAAAGTCTTCTTTTGCATTGAACCAACCCTTTGAACTTGGACGATGAACCATTAGTTGAATTGGTTCAACGGTTCAATGAAGCGCACCAAGTCCTTTTGAACCAAGAGCTAATGAACCAAGCAATGAACTTTGATGTTGAACCAATCAATGGAACCAAGGCTTTTAAACCAAAATGGTTTAAGCCGATGGTTCAATGAATAAAAAAAGCAAATGAACTAAGCATTGAATCAAGATGCTGAACTTGCCTTTGAACCAACAGTTGAACCAATCTATTGAACTGGTTCAATGGTTCAATGAAGCGCATCGAGCTCCTGTTGTTGAACCTGTAGACATTGAACCAAAAGATGAACTGAAAGAATGAACCAACTGAATGAAATAAAGCATTGAACTGCTTGGTTGAACTGAACCATTAAACTATTCTTTTGGTTGAATCTATCATTGAACCTTGAACCGAATGAACTTTTCCAAAGATGTTGAACTTGCTATTGGTGTTGAAGTCTTTTAATCTGTATAAATGAACCTACTTGTAGAAACTAAAAATACAAAGTCCGTAGAAATCAACATGTAAAATCCATTGAACTTGACGTGCAAAGTCTGTAGATTTATTGAGGATTCCTGAAAATGAAAAATCTGAATATCTAAGACAAATTCTGAAAATGGAAGATATTATTTTGGTTTGTAGAACCAAAATAATTCAAATGTTGTTCCAAAAATGACTGTTAGCTTTTGGGAGACAACAGATAGAAGGGAAGGTTTCAGGTCAAATTGTTTTGGAAGGTTTTATTAAAATTAGAGAACTTAATTTACATATAAATAGTTTGAATAATGGTGGTTTTTTCTTCATGAACAATCCTCATGAAGTCGGCTCTACTTTTTTGCTAGTTGTTTCATGTACCCTATAGGTTTAGCTCCATTTTGGTCAAATCCATATGAACTAGTTAGTGATATTGAATCCAGAGGATGTTGTATCTATTATAAGATGTCCTCCATGATTCTTTTCATTTTTTAAGTTATTTTTATGAGCAAAGTAACTTAGGTTTCAAGAAGAAGCACTTTTTATACAATAGGCAACTTTTCACCATGTTCTAGGTTTTCATTATTTGTCAATAGATACAAGGAGTTTTGATAGGTTATTTATTATATTTAAAATGTGATTTTTATCTCATGTACCCTTAGTTTCATTCACCAAAGTCTACTTTAAGACATTACATTCACAAGGATCATGTAGTTTGTTTACCCTATGACTATCACACACAGTCAGTCTTGGTAAATAACATGATTGAAACCTTTATGGAATGTGTATAGAGGTGTGTTGAAGGTCTAAGGCCTTTGTGTATCCTTTATAAGATTTAAATAGTGATTAAAGTCTTGATTTGATGTAATAAATAGGGACCAATCATATGCCACTTTTTCATACAGTCTGCCATTGGAGTATGTACTTACATGTTTGAAAATGTTTCAAAATTTGAAATATGGTATATAGGTTTGCCTTGAATCCTTTAGTATCATATTCCATTATTTGAATAATTTTAAGGGAAAGAGTTTGGTCATGGATTAAAACTCATCTTTATTTCCTAAGCACACAACTTGCCTCCATACAATTAAATCTCCACCTACAGGAAACCTTGATAGAGAGTTGATGACCCCCTATGAAGTGTTGAAATAAGAAATGGAACTATTCCCAAAGACATAATATGTTAAATATACCTTGGAAAGCTTATTTTTAAGTATAGATGAATAGATGATAGTGGAGACTAAATCTAAAATCATAAGATAACTATTCAAGCCCATTTTCCCCAAAAATCCAAAAATAAAGGTCTTAGAACTTTTTTTCAAGGATAAATAATAGGGTTATCAAGTTGTTTGATGCATCCTTTTGTGATAGTTTTTTAGTCTCTAGAAAATAAAATAACCTGTCAAATTTTAGGGTTAGGAGGATTAGTGGAAGTCAACTTTTATAAGGTCTAAAGATGCTCCTAAAACACCTAAAACCAAATATTGAATTCTACAGGTTTGAACCCTTAAGTGACCATGGTACTATAGAGAGAAAATAATGAATAATATTATGTTTATATGGCCTAATGGAGTGAAATATATACCAAATGGACATGAAGATCATTATAATGATGTGGATATGTAGTGTTTTAAGCTTCATTTGTACCTATAGGCATGCCTAGCTCTAAAACTATCCACCTATAACTAGTCATCAAAAGTTGCACTCAGTCCTAGGTGTAAAATGGAGAAAGAGAAAAATTTAAGAGTATGTTTGAGATTTATTAATTTAAAGGCATATCATTAAGTATATATGATCCAAAAATCAAAAGTTTTGGTTGAAAGATATTTCAAGAACACATAAATAATAATGCTATCTCTAAGAAGAGATGTTTGATCTCTTTCTCGAGATACATATTTATTTATAACTATTTGAAGGTAATGGGAGAAACTGTAAGGTCACAAATATAGAGGTAGATGAAGTGGTTCTACTTCCACAATTTACAACACATAATTTGAGAAATTATTATTTTTATAAACTTTCTATTTTTAGACTGCACTACTAAAATTGAAAATATGGGCACTTCCATTGGGTTTTTTGGGTTAAAAAACCATTTAGTATATCTCTATGACATATCATCATGTTATCCTCATTTTTATCTTTCTAACAGTTCAAATGAGGAGTCAATCAAAGCTATGGTTCAAAAGTTATGGCTCCCAAAAGTTCTACCAACATTTGGGGTAGAACCGTCTCCCAAATTTGTCACTTGAAGTGTTGATTGAATCAATATAAGACACTGATATAAAATACATACTATTTTATTAATATCTTTACTAACCTACAAATTCTCATTTGACCTATGGTTGACTAGGCTTGAGTTCAACAAACGCTGAGCATTATTTGAAGTTCAAAGTGATATAGAGGAAGTTGGAAAAGTGAAAAATTCGGTTAAAGTAGGTATAAAGTGATTCATCAGTACTGAATGGAAGTTTATAAGAACCTATGCTAAGCTAAATCATAAAGATCAACTGACACGTGTAGTCTAAAACAAAGCATAGTTAAGATTTTGTATAAACAATCTAGACTAGGCAAGTGTATGGAGTGTTTTATAGAAGATTAAGGTGAAATAATGACTTAGAATACCTTGGTTAAGTATTTTTAACACTAATAGACTTGCATACAATGTAAATCATGTATAAATAAGGATCTCCAATCATGTATACCAGCCCATATCAAAATATTATGCAGTCATCCTTTTGCATTGTCTATCTTATGTTTTGCAGAGGTTGATGGCCATATTGAATTGTTCATGGATAAAAATTTTAAGATATCACTTATACAACATATATATTCCCCTAAATCATTAATTTTTTCTATAAAAATAGGGGAAGTAATCCTTATTTTGTCTCAGATAAAGGGTACTTCTCCTCATACATAAATTGGTAGTTTTGGGGAGAAGAGATGAAATGATGGACTAGCAGTGTTATGAACCTTTCAAGAAGGTTTGATAAGTGTAATTACACCAGATAAAAAATATGAAACAAAGTAAATAAATGGATTTTTAATAGATAGGTCTAAACCTCTTAAGGTTGTAGAGAGGCTCATGAGGCAAAGGTATGTGTAAAGTCCAAACAAGGGATCATTTTAAATTTATATAAAAGTAAAATTTATAATGGATTATATAATGTATATGGGGGAATTATAGATTTATAATAGTTATTTTAAAGTAATTAATCCATCGATAAAGACATTTTGAGATTTAGGTTGTAGGCAGGCCTATTGAACATACTTAAGCCAAATGACCAAATAAGAGACTAATGTCACTTTTGGCCTTAGACATGAATTTAAACTTATTTTATAATTTTTTTGTACTGTAATTTGATGTGTTTGATCTATTTTTATGTATATTAAATCATGATAAGGTCATTTTGGGTATTGAACCAATTTAGGCCTATTAAGCAAGATTTAGGCCTAGTGCCAAAAGAAGAGGTCATTCAAACTTTTGGCCTTAGACATGAATTTAAAACTATTATATTATGTTTATAAGGTCACCTTAGATGTGTAAAATCCTTAATATTTTAGATAAAACATTAAGATATCTAATTTTGGCTTAAGAGTAATATCAGGCCTAAAAAAATTGGACAAAGGAGCTTGATATGGCAAGTCTACATGCTCATATCTTTTAGGATGATTTCCATGGAGGTGAGAGGAGTTTTCAAAATTTATAAGAGGTATTAAAAAATAAATTTGTGGAATTTTTATGCAAATCCAATGTCATAACTTTATGAAGGAACCTTAAGAGGTCAAAATAGGCTTAGACCCTGTTAAACCCTTGCCAGTGGCCAGTTTGAGGAAATGAGAGAGATAATGCATAAAAATGGACATGAATGGCAATAATGATGATTGGATATTAAATATGACTTATTAAATATACCTACAATCAAAATTAGTTGTACAAACTTGTACAGATAGGGTGAAAAATAGGGTATTTGACCATTTTTATGGTTTACAAGTTCTAGAAGGAGTTTGAGTATGAAATTAAGTTTGGGAGGAAACTATAGAATTTTTATAACTCCTTATGTAAAATTATTTATTTTAAAAATCTCCTAAATATGAAAACAAATATCTTCAACATAGCTAATTAAAATTAGCATATTAGACAAGCTAGTGAGAAGGGTGAAAAAATTTAAGTGGGGTGATTTTAAGGTATGCCTGATGATTATAAGGACATGGAGGGTATTTAAAATTTTCATCCACTCACTACCATCAATTTTGATGAGAAACTAAAGCCAAATTTGAGGACAAGTGTGCAGGGTGCATGAAGGAAGAGTTTTTGGACTACAAATGATGATAGCTCACTTACAGATGATTTCATATGAATAAGCCTATAACAAATAAATTAAGAGGAATTTTTAATTATTTACCCTTCATTCCAACCATCAAACCTATCCCTAATTGATTTGGAGATGTTTAGATAAGGCTAATCATGAAAACAATTTTTATTAGCCAATTAAGGTAATTTCATGCCACTTTATAAGAGTTTAATGACTTGGATGGACACTTGTGATTCTTAACCTTTCATGGTTCATCCCAAATCCTCTACTCATGCAGAATTAATTAATTTTATCATCTTTACAAGTGTCCTTGTGATGCTTGGACTTCTCATTTCTTCTCTCTCTCTCAAGTTCTATAAGAACTAGTCATTTTGGCCATTATAGCTTATGCTCCACATGCGTATGGTGAATCCCTACTCATTTTCACACTATTTGATCAATACTACTACTAATTTTTACATATTAATGACTATTCATAAGTGTGTTTTACTTGGATGATGAATCTTGCTTAGTGAAGACTATGGATTTCTTAGCATGTTATCTCATTCTTTCACCCTAGTTGTAGTTAGAAATATTCTTCTTGTAGGGCATGTGAAGTGTTCTATGAAATTTAAAGTCTTGATCCAATTATTATATTCATTATTTCTATTCAAGGTCTCTTATCTAGTCCTCCTAGCTTTTCACATTCATACATATCCTCATAATGTAACATTGATGTGAGAAGATACAATTTGGAGAAGTGTATGTTCAATCTGTCCCTTGATTTCATGTGTAGCATGTAGTTGGTTGGAAGTAATCATATTATTTGGTGTATCATTTTCCTTATAATAGTTTACTTTTAGTTTTCTCTCTCCTTTTTCCCTCCCAAATTTTATGTAGTTAAAATCCAAAATGGTACATCAAGGGAGCTATCCCTATCTAGATATTCACCTCATCCTTAGGCTACCCAGAAGCCTAGAGGTGTTTCCATTGTACCACTTAGATGAGGAGATATTAGGTATCTCCATAAAGGGTACAAATACAAGTGACAAAAATAACTAATTTTCAAATAATGAAGAAGTAGAAAAAACACTAGGCACATAAAGATGACCCAAGTGATGAAAATAATGATTGAAGAATGATGTGATTAGATTTCAAGGTAAATATATTAATTATAGATGAAAAATAGGATTACATTATATTGTATAGGAGACATGGAAAAGTAAATTTTTTACACATGAGCTAAGATAGTTATTGATAGATATATATAGTTAGTTATAATAAATATACAATGAAAATAGTAATAATAATGGTGATTGAGTGTTATCTACATATTCCAATTAAACCTCAAGCTAATGTATTTCTACCAAAAAGGAAGGATTGTGATAATAAAATGATGATAATGGTGGTTGAGCTAACCTTAAAAACTCATTGTGATTGATCACTACCTACATATTCAAACTAGACCTTAGGGTAATGTAGTTCTCCTGAAAAGGGACGAATATGATGGGAATTGATGATAAATTCATGACTTTATTTGACGTTGATAAATAAGAAATGACAAATAGGGATGAGATGATATTATTTTATAAGATGATTTTGTAATGAGATAAATTATACCTTAGCACATCTCCAAATTATAATTTTAAACTTGATATTTGATGTAGAATATGAAAATATACATCGTGATATAAATTAACATGATTGAATGGACACAATGTGCATTAGTACTCACCCTTAATCCAACAAATAAATGACACAAATTCACCATGATATGGAAAAATTGGGATGCTAGTTTTTTTGTGTATTGGTGGATGGAATCAAATTCAATAAAATGACATGAGGTACCTTGATATTGAATAACCATGATGATATTGTTGGAACACATGGACTACATCAAAAAAAATATATATATTACTAACAATCAAGAAATAAAACACACACAAACATAAAAATAAAAGAAACAAAAAGCAATTTGTCATTAATTATGTCAAAATTTAATGCATGAATGCTCAATGACATTGATGGTTTGATGGTTCCCCTAGGAAAATACTTGATTATGGATAGAATTATGGTTTTCCCCAAGCAAAGTGTATGTGGAAATGTAATATCTTGATGAAGATTTGCACACTTGAGTTTCCCCACACATAATAAAAGAAATGAGTGTGGATTGGATGAATGATTACCTTGACTTTCCAAAATTAGGTAAGATTTGGTAAGGACACATCTAAATTTTATTTGAAATTATTTGATTAAGGATTTTGACCTGATAAATGACAAGACAAATTTATTTTGGATTTTATGGATTTGTATCTCTCTTGGAGATTGTTGTTACTAACACACCCCAACTTGAAAAAAATCTAGATGGGGACCCATTTTCCATTCAAATATTTGTGTTCATGTCTTATTTATTTCGTGTTCAATTATATCTTTCATGAAAATGGATTTATTTTCGTAATGGATAATTTAGTCTTTTGTAATTTTCATAAGCAACACTTGGTTCCATAGTGTTAAGATTTTCAATGTTTCTTTATGTGTTTTGTATCATGATCTTGGTTCTAGAAAACACTTTAGATTAATGATTTATACCTCAAATTTTAAAATTTTAAAATGTGACCATTAAAATGTTTGAACATATTCTAATTGAAATATTTTATAAATATTTTATGCATTTTAATGTCAATAGTTGGGAAAAATGGGCTATAGTTATGATTTATTTCACTAATTTACTAATCTAATGCCTTGTCCAAGGTTTCTATTTTATGGATTATTTTTTAGGATATATCCACATCATGACATTTTAACATGTGTCTTCATCCAACATCCTCACACATTATTTTCAAAATTTTAAGTCCAATACATAGTCTACAGAGTTATCTAAGCACCCAAACTAGCAATATCATGTCATGTGTTTTCATCTTACTTACCCATATATCCTTCATCAATCATAATTTTTATAAGTCTTGTTAGTTATACAGACTAGTTGGGTTATCCATGTGTTACCATCCCATTTATTCATAGATGACATCATCAATATATATATATATATAAGATAGTCATCTAGTTTGGTGAATAAGTGTGGGTCATCCATATGTCAAAATATATCTTATCCATGGCCAATGACTATCTTCATAATAATCTAAGCTCATAGACTCTCAGAGTAGTGATGACCATCCACAGGGCATAATATCGATGACCCATAGCTTGTAGGGCGAAATCACAAAGGTCAGAGCCTACGAATGTGATAGCTATCCACATGAAAAAATATTAGGTACCTAAAGTTTTTTAGAAGAAATTAAATAGTTAAAATTAAAAATACCTTTGAACAAGTGATATATTTTCAAGTGTCAAAATATAAATAACTCATAGCCTATAGGACCAAAGTATAGATGTTAGATCCCTATACCTAGTGAATAAAAAAATGTGCCAAGTGACTCCTTCCAAATAGAATCAAGATTAAAGATACTAAAGTAATACTGAAATCACATAAAAGATAAATTGATCATAGTAATATGACTAAGCATCCAAAATTGGTGTAAATACACCACATGGCATTTAGGCCTGCCAAAGCTAATGTTTTAAAATCAAAATTCAAGTGAAGAAGGAATAAACAGGTAATAAAGTAAAAGTCTTGTATACAATTAATTGGCATGAAATGGTAACTCAATGCGTTCAAGTCTCAAACTAAGAAATATATTTTTAAAATGCTATAAATTCACATTTCTATCAAACCATCTTTTGCAAATTTTAAATTTGAGCTCCCAAATGACTCAAGGTCCTATGTTTTCTAGAAAGCTTAAAATACATTAAAATAAAATTTATTAATTTTTAATGACATACTCATCTCAAAATATTATTCCATAGACATATTATATTATTTTAATAACATAATTCATGGACATAGTATTCAATGCATCCATATTAAAACACTAGTTTCAACATTATTCAAACTTTTGGGAGAAGATTTTTGTAATTGAGCCATATAGAGTACAAGACTAGTTTTCACTACTGACAAAGTGATACATATAAAATATATAGGTTATCATATTATTAAGCTTTCATAATTCCACAAAAAATTTATAGTTAATGTTGTGCATAAACCTACTATATCATTTGGTTACTAGTCACCAAATTTTATGTAATATACTGCAATATAGATGCAACATGACCCCTTTGGCATAAATTTTATAGATTTATTTTGAGAAATATTATAGACTCCAAGGATGTAAAATGACTTATAACCAACTTGGGAAATATGTGTGGTTGTTAATGAACATAGTCTAATAGAATTTGAGACAATGGGCCTAAAACCCTAAGAGTTATATAATCAAGGGCTTGATTTCATCTATTCCCTTAATTAAGTTCATACTAAGGATAAGAGTAAATATGGCATTAATATATAGGCTATATTTCTTCCCTATAATTTCTTGCATTAATGAGATATAGATTCCTTTGTTAGATATTATATTGAGTTCTAATAAAATTCTTAGCCTTAGGGAAATGATCAGTGCCAATTTGAAGTTTCAAATGTGAAAAATAGATAATTTACTAGATTTAAAATTTTATATGATGACATATATAGTGGATGTCAGGAATGCTAAAGTGACCATGTCATAAGATGATCCTTGGGAGACATAAGAGGAATACCCAAAGAACAATATTTTTAATTATTTTATTGTCACACAATATATAGATTCAGAAATCAAATCCAAATAATTATAGATGTGGTTTATCCAATGCTATACAAGTCCATTTATGGATAGGATATATCAATACTATTAGAACTAATTAAGAGAACCATCAAAAACATGGGGGATTTATATTTCTACCATGATCATGCATTGATAAGGATATAAGGGACCTATGTAGCCCCATTATATCTACCAATACAAGTCCCATGAAAGTTGGATGAATAATAAATTTCTTTCCAATTATATAATAATATAAATGCCTATTTGAAAAAGGATCATTAGAGAATTATTCAAAGGTCCCTCTAAGTATTTTCTTTGTAAAATACACAAAATGGGAGAATTTCTATTTGGTGGGAAAGATTAGAGTTTATTATGGACTAGGAAAATATCCATTCAAGTATTAGGACCCAAGGAAAAATATCAAAAGTACTCTTGAGAGGCCCAAGAATAAATTTCATGTTACATATGGAGATTAGTGGTTTAAAAATGATTATATATTTTTTTAAATTCTAAATATGACACTAATTTCATGGTAAAAATGAGAAAGGAAGGCATGTCTATGATACTATCACAAAGGATAAAATATTATCCTAGTATTACTAAGGAATATGTTAAGATGATAAACAATGAGGATATATCTCCACCATAGTTTCACTATCCTCCTCCTTAAATGGAATAAAACATTCCTATGGAGACCAATAAACAAAACATGTCTAAAATATTCAAGGGTCTCCCTATAACTCCAAGTGATACCACCTCTCAATGTGAAACTAACATGGGAATATGAATAGGATCTAGAAACCCATGAGGATAAATGTCTTTTTCAGCCTTGACACCATTTAAAATAATGAAAATGTAAGTATTCCTTCTTATTACTTTTAAGTTCTTATTATTTCTACATTAATGTCACATTCCACTATTTTATTAGTCATGCCAATGTTTCCTACTACTATAGCGTCATCACCTACAACTAATCACATCATTAACTCATCATCTACACTACATATTCTTCCATCATCATTCATTGATTCATCTTCATATACAAAGACAATGGATTTTTTTTTGGCCTTCTACATCCAATTTTAAACCAATTGAAATTATCACCTTGGCTCCTTAATTTTTACTTATAATAAAAAATGGATAACTCTCTCAATCTCTCTTCAAATCCCTACATAAGAAGAAGATATACATGTGGAATAGTCAAGTCTTCTATTGGATCTCATTTATATATAAGTATGGGAGGAACTCAAAATAATAGGGAAGTTAGAGGAACAAGAAGGAGAAGCAAAGAAATAAGATCAAAATAAAAAAGATATAAATTCCATGCTAGAGACCAATTAGGTAGTTACAATAATTAACACTATTCCAAATATTATTTCACTATTAGAAACAACATCAACTATTACTTAGGGTGATAATTTTATTGATACTATAACTAATGTTTCTATTGATAGTGGTATCATGGATCTACGTAATTTTATTGCTCCTAGTATTACCATTATTTACACTAGGGTTACCTATTCATCTACTAAAGAATATCTAGAAAATTTTACTTCAACTCCAGTAACACAATATTTATTCAACACCACTAATCCACATGTAGTTAGAACAAAGGAACATTTTGAAGAGTTAGTTTCATTAATTTTTATACAAATTATTTTCCATTAATGTCATCTACCCAATTGGGTATGGCCTTATCATAACTCTCTTCCATAGATTCTTTCATAGTCTTTATATATCAAAACCTAGGAAATGATGGGTATATTACTAATACACCCCCATAGAGAAGAGTCACAGGGTGGAGTAAGGCTATTCATTCCTTTCATAATACATAAATTCCTTCTCCTTCCACTTTTCCCCCATTAACACAAACTATCCCACCTATAAATTCCCCAATTCCACTTCTACACCAATGGATTAGGCTATGGATTAAACTATAGCAAACATTCCTCCTTGGATCCATAAGTTATAGGAAGAGGAAACAAGAATGAAAGATTTGATTATCACTAACCTACCTAAGGTGAAATTCCATTTATATATATATACAAATACCATGAATAAGGTCATGAGGAAAAATGTGTGTGTTGAAGGTGAAGTCATGCAAGTGGAAAAAGGAAGGATATATTATCCTTAACAAAGAAAAGAAAGACCCATGCAAGAGAATTAAAATATATATATAGAGTATACCTAAAACTTCATAGATTCAATCAGGGAAGTTCATATTTATATATTTTAGAGACTATAGATATGATGAATCAAAGAATAATTTATAAGAAAGATGTACTATTAAAACTCTACAAGAAATTTTAGATAATGTACAGTGTGTAACCAAGACTTTGTATAAACATAATTGGTTCAATAAGAGTTTCAAGAGTTGATTCACACCTAGATAGTAGGAGTGTGACTTAATTATATAATACTATGAGATATCTAGATGCCAAGCTTAACTTCATAGGTAATGATATAAGAAATAAAACATATGCATATTCTAATTTGATGTTGGTACTAGATGTAACACTATCACTGAACCATATAGCCACAAGAAGGGATAGTTTGTAGGAATCACATAATGAGATTCATTCCATAGTGTATAAATTTATCACCCATGAGCAATTTAAATTATCTATTTTGAAGGATATGAGGGTCATTATGTTATACACGTCTCTAGGAAAATTAGTCACAAGGCTCATTTTTTAGATCATGCTCAAGGTAGTCACCAATAATTTTCAGATTGAGATATAATAGTCCATATAAAACCAAAAAACAAATAGTTTAATTTATAACTTTGGTGAAATACAAGATGGAAAACTCAGACACACTCAATGTATCATTTAAATCCTCTATGATCATCCATGGAAAACTAATGTCCATGCTTCCCCAATTATTCAAAAGGTCAATCATCGATTATGAGATAATAAAAATATATTTTAATTCAAGTTATGATCTATATCATAATATGGAAGCATTAAAATATTAAAATATTCTAGTAAGTTCACCATTTTCCCTTCCCATCCAATGACTACTCAGCCTTAATTTTCATGGTATATAGTAGTGTAAACACTAAAGGGGCTCACTTTTATCACACTTTCATTCAAAATGTTATAGATGACCTCATCCATTATAGTTACAAATCTATTACTAACAAGTGTAATGATGACATTGACTACAATTTTAACTTCAATAGAAACAACCTAGTTTCCATTGTTTCTAAACATGCAAGCCTTGTCTTTATGTATCATTACATGCCTAAGTTATAACTCAAATATTTTGGATATTTTTGTATTTGAGATTTATTTTTGGGAAAGGATTATTATTTATATTATACATTGTAGAAATCCAAGGCATGTGTATATAAAGGGAAATACAACTAATCTATTAGTCAATCCTATCTCATAGAAGATAAATCCTACTTATACTTTCGAATGTTGATACATTAGATATTTGAGGTCATGACCAAGATGGATATGCTAGACCTAACCAATGGATCTCTTACCATAATAATATCACTAGAGAGGGCTCCAAAGGCTTTGGTCAAGAATCACCATGAAATAAACCTATCTAGGTCCTATGTTTTCATATTCACAAAGTATATTCAAAGGAAAATAAAGTCTAATCTAGTGCTCAACAAAGCTTGTGGCAAAAAGTGGGGGTATTAAACCTAAAACATGAAAATGCATAGAATATATATACCCATGTATATGAATATAGAATCTTAATGCATGGAAGATAAGTGCAAATTCTAATCTATCTACTCTTATAAAAGAGGAATAGAGTTAGGAATACTTACCTTTGAAGATGAACACACCAAGCCTCAATTTTTCCCTTGGCCAAGGTGCTTTACAAAAGGTTATTTTAGTATGTAATGATAACAAGGATAAGTCATATATAAGCCACACAAATTCTCTATGCATCAAAAAACTTATCCAAAAGATAATATCTTCATCTCCAAAGAAAGTATTGAGACCCTAATCCATGTTCCTTAAGTATAATTATGGATAAGAAGATGTGTAATACAATATTCTTCTTCTTATCTTATCTTCCTAATAAATGACATAAATGGATGTGTATATATAGATGAATCTAACCCTAAACCTTTCCAAAATTTTATTTAATAAGGTCATCCCAATTGAATATATATTATTATTTGTTAAAAATAAGTTAGGTCTCATTCTAGGTTGGCTAGAGCCAACCTAGGCCCATAATGTGATTTTAACTATCTGAATATAGGGTTGATGGGGCTGATAGTGTAATATAAATCATTAAAAATGATTTTAAGCTTAGGAAGTGGATAATTAAGGTAATTAAAGGTTGGTGGAGTGTGCAAGATAGAATTTAAGGCTTATGAAAATACATTGGAGAAGGTTTTGTAGATAGCAAGTCATAGTATATGGTACAATAATCCTAAGAAGCACTAATGATCTACCCACCCCCTTTTCAATGCACCTTTTAAGTCATGCACTCGAATACATTGAGACTTGATAAGGTCATGCAAGAGATAAAACATGCGTAATTGATAAATTTTTAAAATATTATGTGTATACATATTTCCCACTCAAAGCTCATCATGTTTCACATAGGTGTAATAGGGGATAGTGATTTAGGAAAATAACATAGCAACACACAATGATGAAGCTAAATAAATTATAGTAAGAAGTAATTGAAACTAGATAGAATTAAAAAACACATAATTTTGGTTCCCTTAGTGCTATATATAATAAATGAAGTGAAATAAATGTGAATGTGTCCAATTTAGGGAACATTAGATGAGATTGTATAAGTTCATAGAAAAAGATCATTTTTTTTTCAAAAAGTGCATGTAATATGTGAAAATATTCTCCATGATGTCAGGATTCTAGAACATCTTACATTTTAGAAAAAGAGATATTATAAAAAATTGTGCTTAAAAAATAGACTATGGTGGTGAATATTTTATAGGTAAATAATTTTGAATAGTAAATATAAATAGGGTAAAAACAATTCACTTGTTATTTTTACTATTTTTGATAAAATAGAGCTCTAAGAAACCCAGTGTGAGACTAGAGTAATCATGCTGAGGAGATAATAACTGAGACAAGGATGACACCAAGTAGCTATAATGAGTGAAACATAGGTAAATAAACATGAATTTAAATTTGTTTGAGTAATTTTATTTGAAATTGAGCTAAATATAGAAAATTGATTAGTATGCAAAATATAGATACGGAAAGTGAACCTAGGAAATTTTTAGGTATAGTAGGGGTAGAAATGGGTACTATGTATAAATAATTTAAAACAATAAATTCTTAATTAATTTATATTAAATGGTCAAAAAGTAACCAAAAAGGAAGAATAAATTTGACTTGGTCGACTCAGTTTGTAAGGTGAGAAGAAGATCGGGGTGACAACATAGTAGTGGGCTGACATAGTACTGCTAAAGGTGGCTAACTATGTAATATTAGGCCTATGTAGTATAAAATGAGAGATAGATGAGTATGTACCTTATGGCCAATGTAGTTAGTAATAATTTTCTAATATTGTTTGTTAAAGAGGGATGACTATGTACTAAAGGGTTGATGTAATACACTAAAGCTGATAAAGGGCTGATTTAGTATCAAACAGGTCAATTTATTTTGAATTAATAAGGGTCAAATTAGTATCAAATGGGTTGATTGTGTTTAATAGGATTTTTATATGGATAATTTAGTATTAAATTGGTTAATTATGTAGAAAAATTAGAAAACATAATAAACTAAATCAAACCAGTCAATGAAGTAGTTAATTTATAAATGTTGAAGAATGCATTTTAATTATTTATGACATTAATATCTAATACATCCTTTATTTTTTGATATCATGTATATATTATAAATACAATAACACTTAGTAGATGTATCATAGCTACCATATTTATTGGATCATTTTATGGAAGTGGATAGAGATTGATAGGTTGCCTTAGATTTTAGAGGCATCATTGACATGAGAGAGATCCCTTTGAGTTTTGATCTCATTGTCATGTTACTATAAGCATGGGAATATTTGACCAACACTTTATTATGGGAGGTGGATGGAGACACCATTGAGGTGGGATCACTCTGAATTACATCCATGCATTACTTGGAATTTTGATTAGATGGACACTAGTGATTACTGATACATTAGATGATGAGGATGTGAGACGAGTATTAAACCAATGGACTAGATGCTCATATAAGATTATCTTTTGGTTGAGGGTGATCTTGTTTGATTTTTATATTATATTAATTATATACATATATAATGTGGTGATCAAATATGTGATAGCCTAAGTGTTTTGTCACAATTTAGATGATAAGGTATCACTATATGTGATAGCATTATGTTAGTCCATATTATATTAGGTAGCATTATATGATTTTGGGGCTATCATCTAGGTCCATATCATGTATGATACATATGAGATTATATCCATAGGGTAAAAGACCATGGGACTAGTGATTTTTCTCAGTGCATGGATATATGGGAGGTTCCCCATGTATCAACCACCTAGGTTTCCACATGTGGTCGATGATAGTTTTACATGAGTCTTATGATGGAGAGAGGACTATATAACATGGGTCATGACCCATGTGTTAGCATTAAAAATGGTTACATGAGGTGAGATTGTGTGTTAACCCTATACTCATATAACTACCATATGGCCTAGCTGGTGTAACATTATGATAGGGTTGGCATGGCTATAGATCACAAGTCACTACACTTCATCAGTGAAATTGTAACTAGTTGCACATTTGCTAGGATATTTGGGAATCACTTATTTGGTGGCCCCTCTAGTAGTGAATTCTTATTTTACACAACATGATAGAGATCTGAGAGGGAGGGGAAGCATATAGGTATTAGTGGAGATACCATTCATCAAGCCTTAGTTTTCTATACCATAGATTGGTCAAGCATGATATTAAGAAGAAATGGAGATAACAAGTGAAGATGTAATGGATGTGGATGTTGGGGAATAATAGTCATCATATTAGTGGAAATAGTGACCATCACATCCTCATTAGAGATAGAGGCACCATCAACATGAGGAGAAGTAGACACTAGTTTCTACACAAAGGATCTAGTAGCTACTCGAAGACATAGTTAGTCCATACAGGCACTTTTGAGGGGAGGATCATGATGGAATTAAGTGGTGAATCCTAGGTAATCACTATTTTAGAGTTAAATGATAGAGGAGGTGCTTAGTGGGTGGGTAGATGGGCATACTTTGATTAGTGACACTATCAATGGTGATAAATGTTTTAATTTTGATTTAAGGTAGATAAATGATTTGAAATATATGTGATATGATGCATATCTAGTTTTGGTATTATATATCCTATGATAGAGGAGATTAGAAGGGGAGATTTTTTATGGATATGCACCATGACATATTAGATGGGGTGATGACACCATACGACCCTACCACATTAGATAATACTGTGGTTCCATCTACCCTAGATGATATGGGTTTGTTTAGACTAGTGGGAGAGGCTATAAGGTAGCTAATAGAATGTGGTGATGGGATAAATCCATTGGTAGGGTTTGAAATAAGAGAGGCACAAGCTTGGCAGACCCTACCACAAGATATAAATGTGCACATGGTGATCACCATCCAGCTAAGATAGCTATAGGCCTAGGTGACCAATCTATAGGGATAGGTTTCTAGATTGAGATCCATAATTTCCTCTATATAATGCACTATTCATAAGGGATAGTCATATACATATATGGGTAGTGTGGTTAGGCAACAATATAGACATGATGGAGCCCAACCTTAGATCTAGAGCTACTTTATTTTTTATTTTTATAAAACACATGATAACATACATACATACATACATACATACATGTGTGTGTGTGTGTGTGTGTGTGTGTGTGTGTGTGTGTGTGTCTGTATGTATATTATCATGTGTTTTATACAAAATAAAAAATAAAGTAGCTCCAGATGTAAGGTTGGGCTCCATCATGTCTAATATATATATATATATATATATATATATATATGTATATATATGTATGTATATATATCTATATCTACATATATATAGATATATATACATACATATATATACATATATATATATATGTATATATATGTATGTATATATATCTATATCTACACACACATATATATATATGTATATATATATATATATATTTATGTATGTATGTATGTATGTATGTATGTGTGTGTGTGTGTGTATATATATATATATATATATAATATTGATGTTGACAATTGGTTATCTCATGGGTTGTACTTGGGTTTGGATGTGGATTCATGGATGTATTTATTTCTAGCACATGTATCTAGATTTGGTTGTATATGATATGGTAAATATATGATGAATGATTTCTTGTCTATCACTATGTGATACACATGTATGGTTAAAAATAAAAAGTGAAAAATGATTTGGAAAATTATAAGTATTTAAAACAAATGTAATACATGGTATATCATGATGGGAAATGTGTAAAAGTAAACGAATAATAAATATAGTAAACCAAAGATGGTAAAAATGGTAACAAAAGTTTTCAAACCATGTAAATAAATTGGCACCAGATTAAAACAAATAAAAATCACACTATATCACATTGGGAAGTATGAAAATTTTATAATAAAATGAAAGGAACATGAAAAATGAATGGTATAAAAATAAAATAATTAAGTCAATAAATTATACTAAATCACATTTGGAAGTATAAATGAAAGACAAAAATGTAAAATTAAATTAAATTTATCACACTAATTCAAGATAAGAAGTAATAAAATTTTAATCAAGTGGTTGTACATATACATGTAATTGAGAAATTAGAAGATAAAAGTGAAAGATTAATGAAGCATAAAACATACTAAATCAAGATTATAAGCATGCTAATGACATGTAATTTATAATCAAACACTACTTATTTCAAATTTAACACATGCAATTTCATTTTGACTTGGATATTAGAAGATTTTATGAGGAGGGCCTAGTCTTATCCATGGTCTTACATTCAAAATCAAAAAGGGAACACCAATGGTGTGGAAACAATGATGGAAATTATTATAAAATATGGTTTTCATATGGTAATTTATGAGGACATCTTGGTCCTATCCATGGTATTACACTACAACACAAAAATGGAAACCCTAGGGGGAATGATCAGTTAACAAAACAATATTTCTCAAAGGAAAATATTAGGAATTTTTGTAAATGAAAGAGGTAATGTGAAAATCATGAAATATGAATTTATGAGAAGACCTTAGGAAACATGAGGCATACTAAGTACATAAGAAAGACACTAAGAATCTAGTGACCATCAAAACACAAAGGATATGTGTTCACAATAAGCAAAAAGTTGTATAAGAAAATAGCTGAGATACTAAGATTAACTCATGTTGGTTATATTAACATGAAAATAAAAATGGACCTACCTTCCCACAACATGTTCCCTATTTCTCAAGACCTCTTATAGAGCCGTCAGTCTACTACGAAGATTGGGTACTTGTGTGAGAAGGTAGGTAACACTAAGAGATTTTTGTATTCTCCTTTCCTAATATACTAACCTACCCTACCCTAATGAAACTCAAATATATCATGAGGACAACTTTGGAGTTTGAGATTCTATTATAAAAAAGATATGTGTTATGAATCATGTCATTTAATGTGATTTGACTTTTGAATTTGTATGTTTCATTTTATATCATTGGCTTTTGTTTAAATGATTTGGATTTTAAGTTTTATGGTTTTTATGGTTCCTCCTCCATACAAATTTGGAGTGACTAACATGAGTGATAGAAGTGATAAACATGAATGAGATTTATACTTTGGTTAAAAGGAGTGGATCATCCAAAGATATGACTAATTAAACACTTAGGCTTAACTCTGAACTAGTATGTTATCTCAAGTTTCAACTATATTTATGCTTATAATTTGAAAGGTGATAAGGGAATAAAGGAGATCCAAAGTAGATTAGTAAGATAGGATTACAATGAGATGTATTTTTTTCTAATTAATAAGATGGTAAAGAAAGATTGCTACATGGATCAATGTTTGTATAATCAAGTCACAATAATAGTTATCCAATCTGTTGAGATAAGGTACTAAACAATCATTAAGAAATATAAAGATATCCATGAAAATAAATTAACTCATAAATATAAGTGAGTAATCATGGAAAAAATGAAAAGAAGCCATAAGAATGTTAAAGGTATAATAACTGAGAGGGGGGATGAATCAGTGAGCCTAGATATTTCAACTTCAGTTCCAATCCTTCCAAAATATTAATTAGTCAATACATATATTCATGAAGAATACACACTATTCAAAATAATTAATAAGAAATATATTGTAAGATCAATCACATAACACATGACATACTTGGGAAACCCTCTTGGGGAATAAAACCTACTAGAACCTATAATTGGAATATTATCCTATAATAACAAGAATAAATTTAGACCTTCTACAAATTATCAAAGAACTACCATCCCTATTAAGTGAGACTACAATCCCACAAGGTGCTCCTACACCTATCTAGCTAAGCTACAACAAAAACTCGACCTTTTAGCAATTTTTAAGTTTCAAGGAGCTTGCAACCCCATTAGATGTTGAGCACCCAAAAAAACACCTATAAACACATCTCTTTAACACTTATTTCTTACCAATCTAATGGAGATACAAAGTATATCATCTCTCTTCAATTATACACAATCAATGTATCTAAATCCACACTTTGGACCACTCTACACTTCTCAACATCAAATCTATCACCAAAACACTATTTATTAATCAAAGCACATTACATAATTGAACCATGATAAAAATATCAATTAGGACACATTACATATCCAAACCATCCCCACTATTGAACTCTACACACTTAATGCATCCTTCAAAGCAATAAATCTATCATAGCTTCAACAACATGATCAAATGATCATACACACTATTCATACTTTTTTCAATCTCTCAAACTAGCCACCAATATCTCAAAAACATAAGCAATCCTTTGCTCATTATCAATACATCCAAAATGTCATTTTGGATCACTCTAGGCCTCTTTCCTCATGCTCAAACTATAAGAGCACTAATATACCATCATAAACATGACCTACAAGTCATACTCATAATCCAAAATCTGATCTACTCATCAACCCAACCATTGGTCACACTTAGCCTCTTCTCTTCTTTGCTTCAATGATCACACCTCTCCAAGACATAAAAGTCTAGAACCCATCATCTTTGGTTCCACTATTTATAGATCAAACTTGATAATCACTACTTTGGTTGGCCATTAGACATGCCTTAATCCTTAACTATCATAAAAAGACACAACTCAATACAATCTCCATAGGTTGGCCATAGCATCTATGGGTCACCCTTAAGGAACTACACCTTTTAATAAGGCCCTTATAGCCCTTGTAGGTCTTATGTGAACCCATTCACTCTTTTATCACTCCCTCAAGTAAAATAATAACATAAGACCAATTTAAAATACATGGGTCCACTCCTTATGTCCCCTTCAACATCCTCAAATTATCACAATCAACTTAGCTCAATTTTACATATGCTTAAACAACTCAAGCACTGACTTGGTACACATAGTTACCATGAAAAAACATAGTCAACTTATTAAGCATTGTTCATACTCAATATAGATAGATCACAAATCTAAAATACACATAGAATCTTCATGGAGTTTACAACATGTTCTAATAGCTAATTCATAGTGACACATTGAAACATCATCAATAAAAGCTTGAATATCCTTATCAGGTCACTTGAAAAACAATCATGAATACACAATCAACTTATAGGCTCAATATCTTTGATTTTACTCACTTTTAGATCTTAAAATTAGGCTCATTAGATATGCCATGTAGTCTGCTTCATCTTTTCTTATTACAGCACCATCAAATTTAGCTTCTATCAAAATATATGGATAAAATATAGATCTCTAGTTTTTCTTGAGTTAAATTCAAATATTTGAAATCAAACAGTCATAGTTAAGCTTCAAACAAAATGATCAAATCTCATTTCCTCACTTCTTAGATTGAATACACACCATTGATCTTGTTTGAACTTTAACATATAATACACCAATTCTAGATGTTAAACCTCTATCACTTTGACCTCATCTTATGTAATCTTGAAATGTTGACTCAACATGCTCTATCAATCTCTATGGATCAATCATGTCTTTAAAAATCAATGATCACCATTAGATAAATTATAAAAACACTAACTCATCGTTGGATCATTGTCCTATACCTTTACTCAATCATTAAACATCACACACCTATCCTCATATTACTACCTCTTGACTCCTTAGAGTAACATGTATCATCGATCTTGGCTGAGATTTAATACTTTCAAAAATGATTATGGAGACCCTATTAATATGCCTAAGTATCCATTTTTGCACCTTATTAACTTCTTCTATGATTACCTACATGATCTCAAATTTGTACTAGATGATATACTTAATAATAGAATCCAACCATGTGACACACTAATCTTAGAGCCCTTGTGCATGTGAGGTATAAATCCATTAAAGAGCCTTCTCAAAATCTTCTATCTTATAACCAATCATTTCAAAACCTATCTTAGAGGCTATATTTGAACAAGCATACATTTTTTTGTGTTTTAATAGATGATCTCAAATTTAGCACAAAATATCTAGGTCTAAAATTAAAAAACCCATATAGTCATTTTATCTTGATACCTTCATATTTTCAAGATATAAAATGATGAAGATGCTCACTTGGCTCTTTCTACCACTAAAAAAATTGTTAAGTATGGGAAAACATATTAAAACTACTTGGGAGCCCAAATTTCTAAATGCTTATCTTTTGACATTCTACATTACATGATCTAAAAATTAACACAAATAAACTAAGAAGAACCCATATTATAATTTCTTTCTTGTACCTCCATGCATGCATATATTTACCTCATGTACATGCTTATTCAACTCTTTCTAGCCATATTGCAAATTTGGCTATGAGAAAATAATGAATTCTAATTGAGAAGCCAACTTTGCACCCTTATAAATTTGAAGACACTTTGATGCATGACTTGAGATTTGACACATAAAAATTAGGACTAATATGATCACAAACATATTACCAACTCTCCTTGACTCATTCCCACATGGTAATGGTGATGTCATCAAACTACCTAGTCAAATTTTTTGCCACTAGACCCAAAGTATCTAGATGAAAACTATGATCAATCAAATGAATTCTACTTATACAAAAAATGTCTCAAATCATGGATCAAATATTATATGACCCCTTTCACCTAATCAATCCTTTATACTCATCCCTAAACATCTCTAACCATGTCAACAATCAAGATCAACCAAACCACCTTCAAGTATACAAGAACAAACACTTTGCACACTTTGTCATTATCATTTAGGATATAAAATTACTTCATCCACTCACCAAATAATCTCTATGATACCACCATGACATCATAATGACAACTCTACAATAATATCCCCCTTTTTCATTGATGTCAACACCCATCAATATAACAATATATATCTCATCTTCTCTCTCTTCAAAGCACTCCCATAATAGGAAATTTCTCCCCAATATGAACTTTCTCCCTCTTTGACACAATGAAAAAGTGGACACACACTAATCCTAAGGACCTAAAGAGACTATAAAATATGAAAGGATCATATTATAAATATGATACATACTCCCCCTTAACTTGAGCCTACTTCAGCTTGCCTTGACAACATCCTCTTGGTCCATGCCAGCACTCTCTTCAATCAAACACTACAACCAATGAAGAAATTACACATAAAACCATATAAATCTGATGTAAATCACTAAAAAACATTTTAGAGGGACTCCCCCTAATATCTATGAGCAATTTCACCTTTTGATCATCTTCAGATCTCCACACACCATGAAGAACCATCACACATGATAACTAGCCTCTTCTCTTAATACACTTTCATGATCACCAAATTTGAATCTGTACTATTAAAAAAATAATAAACATGCAATGCACCAACCTAAGATCATACCTTAAAAAAATCATACCTTTCTCTTTTGGATAAACTGAGCAAAAACCACTCTTCTTCAAACTAGGCCTGTTTAGCCTCCTTATAACCCTACCTAAACCTTGCAGAGCCCATAATTTTTAGTAGACACATTTTCAAGACCTAAAAATACATATATAAATCATTCTCATATGCCTCCTCAATCACACCAATTTGAAACAATAAGTTCATCCTCTATAACATACTTACTTCACAAACCAACTATCCAATTAGGCTTCCAACTTGATAAATAATTAAATAACTAGAGAATCAAAAATATTGAAATAACTATCAAAATTTATTTGAACACCCATTTATCCCATTTATTAATAATCCTCAAACATTAATTAATAAGGCAAACTATGTTTCTAGAATAACCCAAAACCCTAGAATCTCAAAACAAAGTAAACAAACCTCCTTCTAGTAAAGGCACACCTCTAAAACTCCTTGCACACCTGGATACACCCATCACACACTTCTAGACAAATATTTAATATTCCATACTTTTGGTAACCCATATATCTTATAACCCATTTTAGGCCTACTTGCCCTTAAACCAAACATAGAGAAAATCAAGAGCACTCAAAAATCCTCAATTGGGATATCATAAATTTAGACCTCAAAAACACCTAAAGAACACCAAAAGGAAATTATCAAACCTTTATAAGCATAAAAAACTTCTTGATAGTCCATTAATCTCATTACTCCACTTGGAACCATCCATTTTGACCCTATATTATAGCTTCTTCATAGAACTCTAGAGCAAACACATGAACTTATTGCTCCCCCTTAATGAAAGACCTTATCTAATTGGCATTATCTCTTGAGAATACAAAATTTATTCTCCACGCCTTCTTAATCAAATTCAAATACTCATTCCTCTAACCCTAGGACCTATCAAATTACAAAGTACCCCCTAACTTCATGCTTCATCAAGAACATGATATCTTCAACAAATGTTCAAATATTGTCCAATCACATTCAATACTCATGTAGAGATACCTAATATTTAGAACACTATTAACTTCTAGGATGTATAAAACTATTCAACAATCCTTTAATAATCTTATCAATATCTAGAACATAAATCTAGAAGAAAGGCCTTCAATTTATAGTCTTATCTGGCAGCTACCGCAAATTGATATGTATATAGATATTTGAAACTCACCTTTATACCAGAACATCTAAACCATGTTCAATAATCTAACTCCTTATCAAGATGGGACCAATTATATTCTTAAAAAACTTATTTTCTCCAACAAAAAGACATATAGAATAATGCACAAACATAACTTGTTACCAAATAATATTTGACAGCCACCAAGCTTGCTCTGTCTAACAAGTGTCTCCTTGAAGCCTAGATAGAGACACTCTTTTGACATAAAGACACTAAAAGTCATAAAACTCAAGAGACTCCTATATATCCATATATTTTTTTGAATTGTAGTCTTTATTGAATTTAATTGAATCCTTGAAATCATTCTTTTTTTAGATTTGTCAATAAATGTTGTCAATAGAAAATCTTGATTCTCCATATTTGATTCTCTTTCCATCTAGGCAAAAAATCCATCAACACTCTTAGAAATAACAAGATTAGTCTTCTTAGTCTTTACTACCTTAGGTATCCATACCATAGTTTGTCCCTTATTTTCTTCTATAGCCATCTTACCTACTTGACCTTTGAGTTTAGATTGGTATGCAACATAGCCCTCTAGAGTAACTTTCTTATCAAACTTTGGATTAGTGTGATTAGAATTGATAATCTTTCGTTTCCATACATGATTTTTTCCTTTATCAAACCTTCTAGTATCTTTATATCTTTTGACATAATTCGAAGACATCCTAACACCATTTGGATAGAACCTATAAATATGTCCGCTCTTATGACAACTGAAACAAATAAATTTATTCAACATACCTCTTAACTGATCTGAGTTATGATTTCTCCAAGACTAATTTCTCCTTCTTCCAAAGTACCATGTGAACTCATTCTTATATCTCATATTTTTATAATCTCTCTCCCTATGACCATACTATTAGTAAAAATGACACTAGCCATTAAAATAACTAGCATACCTTATTGCATTGGATTGTCTAATAGATATTCTTTCATTGATCATGACCCGATCTAACTTATTTTGATCTTATTCAATCTTGCTTATCTTGACAAAAAATTACTCTTGTTCATTCTCTAATGAATCTATCTTGGTTTCCAATTGAATGCATTCAGTGTCTTTAGCTCTTATACTTGAAATAGTAGCCATCAATTGGCCTCTAAAAACTTAGATAGTCTCCATATCACTCTTCGCTTCTTTTTACATGTCATCCTTTATTCTACATGATTAATCTATCAAACTTCCCTCAAAATAACTAACATGTGATTCAAGACCTTTGATCACATACCTCATCTTATGATTCTTCTTCTTCTACTCCTTTAATTCACCAAGTGCACCCATGAGCTCAACTTCTAGATCAACTTATTCTTCACTATCATGATAGAATTATTCATTACACAAGATGCCCTTTTCTTTTGAACAACTATCCTCATTTAAACTTGACCTCATTTTAGAATCTTATAGCTAAATCTTGAGATCATTGATAAAATTCTCATCTTCTTTGGCATCTTTCTTTAAAGTACATATATGTTCTTCAAGTGCGTTGATCATAACCTTCCATTATTGATTTTCTTTCTTCAACTGTTTAGCCATATTTTTACCTACTTAGGATCACCTTCAATCTTCTACACTTCTTTTAAAGGATCTATCTAATACCAGTTCTTAAAGGTACAATCACTAAGTAGGGGGAGTGAATCAATGAGCTTAGATATTTCAACTTTAGTTATAATCCTTCCAAACTCTTAATTAGTCAATATATATATATATATATATATATATATACATATATATTCATGAGGCATACACATCAGTCATAACAATAAATAATAAATATAATTCAAGATCAAACACATAACACATGACATACATGGGAAACCCTCTTGGGGAATAAAACCCACTAGAACCTATAATTGGACTAATGTACTATAATAACAAGATACAATTTAGACCATCTACAAATGATTAAGGAACTACCATCCTTATTTAGTTAGACTATAATCCCACAAGGTGATGCCACACCTATTTAGCTAAGATACAACAACCTTAGTTTTTATCAAGTTCTACCTTACAAGGGGGTTGTGACCCCCTTAGCTATTGAGAAACCATAAAAACACCTATAAACACATCTCTTTAACATTTATTTCCTACCAATCTGATGGAGATACAAAGTGTATCAACTCACTTAAACTCTACACACTTAATGCATCCAAATCCACCCTTTACACCACTTTGCACTTGTCAACAATAAATCTATCATCACAACACTCCTTATTTATCAAATAACATTACATACTCGAACCAACATATGAATATCAATTAAGACACATTACATATCCCAACTATCCCCACTCTTCAACTCTAAACACTTAATGCATCCTTTAAAGTAACAACTCTATCAGAATTTAAACAACATAACCCTATGGTCATACACACTATCAACACTTTGATCAATCTCTCAAACTTGCCACCAAGCTCTCATAGACACTATCAATCCTTTACTCATTCTTAAGACATCCAAAACATCTTTTTGGATCACTCTAGACCTCTTCACTCATGCTCAACTTAAAATATCACTAATATACCATAAAAAACATGACCTATAGGTCATATTCATAGTCCTCAATTTGTCCTACTCATCAACCCAACCATTGGGATCACTCAGCCTAATCTCTTCTTTGATTCAACTCTTACACCTTTCCAAGACATATAAGTCTAGAACCCACCATCTTTGGTTCCAATATTTATAGAACAAACTTGATAATCACTACCTTAGTCAGCCATTAAACATGCTTTATCTGTTAAGTTATTTATCATATGAATACATGGCTCAATACAATCTCCATAGGTCATTCATACCATATATAGGTCACCCTGAAATAACTACACCTTTTAATAAGGCCCTTATAGCCCTTATAGGTCTTATGTGAACACATTCACCTTTTAACAAGAATACATGACCACTTTCATATACATGGGTCCACTCCTTATATATCCTTTGACATCATCAAATTATAATAGTCAACTTAGCTCACTTTTATGTATGTTAAAATAAATCAAGCACTGACCTGGTGCACATAGTCACCATGAACAAACACATAGTCAACTACTTAAGCATTGTTCATAATCAATATAGATTGATCATACCTCCAAAATCCACACAGAGCATCTTCATGGTGTCTAAAACATGTTACAATAGCTAATTCATCATGAGATATCAATGTAATCTTTAATATCCTTCTTAGGTCACTTGTAGAGTAAACATGAACACATAGTTAACTTCTACGCTCAATATATTTGACTGTACTCACTTCTAGATCTTTAAATTAGTTCCATTAGATGCACCATGGAATCCTCTTCATATTTTATTTTCATAGCACTAGTAAATTTGACTTCTATAAAAATATATGGATGAAATATAGATCTTTGGTTTTTCCTATGTTAAATTCAAATATTTGAATTCAAACAGTCATAGTTAACCTTCAAACACAATGCTTGAATAGTGTATCCTCACTGCTCAAATTGAATATGCACCATTGATATTATTTGGCATTTAACACATAGTCCACCAATGGCATATGTTATACCTCTATAACTTTGACCTCATCTTATGCAATCTTGAATTGTTAACTCAACATGATCCATCGATCTCTATGGAACAATTAGGTCTTTAATGATCAATGCTCACTGTTTGATCAAAATTATGAATACCTACTCACCATTGGATCATTAGCTTATAATTTTGCTCACTTATTAAACATCATACACCTATGCTCATCTCGTTACCTCTTGAATCCTTGGATTAATGTGCACCATCAATCCTTATTGATCTTTAACACTTTCAAAAATTATTATGAGGACCCTATCAATATTCCTAAGTAGCCATTTTTACACCTCAATAACTTCTTTTGCACTTACCTGCATGATATTAAATTAGGAAAAAATGATCTCCTTACATAAGAGAATCAAACCATGTGACACACTACTCTTGGAACCCTTGTGTGTGATAGATATAATGATATTAAATAGAATTCTCAATTTTTTTTGTCGCAAAGCCAATCATGTCAAAACCTACTTGAGATGCCAACTTTGAACAATCATAAATTTTATCATGCTTCAATGAATGATCTCAAATTTATCATAAAACATCTAGGTCTAAAACTAAACAAACCCATATGATCAGTTTTTATTGACACTTTTACATGTGCAATATGTAACCCCATAGATATTCTCACTCAGCTCCTTCTGCCACACTAAATTTTTTGATAAGTATGGGAAAAGATAGTAAAACTACCTAGGAGCCCAACTTTGTAAATGCATATCTATTGATGTGTTATATAATATGATCTAAAAATAAGCACAAATAAAATATGAAAAAAATTTAACAAACCCATATGATCATTTTTTCCTTTCACCTCCATGTGTATGTATGTTGACCTCATCAACATGCTTACTCAGCTCTTTCTAGACATATTGCAAATTTGACTATGAGAAAATAGTGAATTCTGACTGAGAAGAAATTTTACACCCTCATAGATTTGATCACACTTAGATGTATGAATTGAGATCTAGGGAATAAAAACTAGGGATTATTATGATCACAAACATATGACTAACTCCCCTTTACTCATTGCCACATAGAAATCATGATGTCATCAAACTGCCTACTCAAATTTCCTACCACTAGACCTAAAGTGTCTAGATGAAAACTATGATGAACCAGATGAATTCCACTTATACACATAAGATCTTAAATCATGGATCATATATTATAGGACCCATTGCACCTTTTCAATCATCCATACTCATCCCTAAAAATATCTAACACAGTCAACACTAAAGATTAACAAAGGCTCCTTCAAGCATACAATAACAAACACCTTGCACACTTTGTCATTGTCACTTAGGCTATTAAAGCACTTCATACACTCACTAGAGAATCTCCATGATACCACCATGACATCATAATGACAACTTTCCAACAAAGAAAATATGAAAGAAAATAAAACCATGTACAACACATTATATATATATATATATATATATTTGAAATAGATAAGTGAAAATAGATTTGACACATAGTCAAATGATATAAGATATATAAAATTTGATAACAAGTCCAATCTAAAACCATAGTGAAGAAAAAAGTGAAATAACACCATGTTATGTTCATAAATACTAATAAATTTGTCCACAACTATTATCCATGACATCTAAAATATATCTATTAATATAGATCCTAATGACATCTAAAGTCTCATTTATCCTCATTAAAAGTTGTGAAAAGACCTCTCTCTGAATACTCCTCAATACCAAATGTAGGCATAACTTAAGGATCATGCTCATGAGGGATTTCATGCATATAATACTCAAAAAGGAGAATACATGTTAGAAAAAGAATGGTATTTTTAGGATAAGAAGGTAGAACCACTAATGGAGAAGGAGCCATAGGTGGAAAATAAGCCAAATGTGAAGAAGGAACCATAGGTGAAGAAAGGGTAGCCTTATTATATGGGTAAACTATGTAAGGAGGAATAATGGGCACATGAATCATCTTAAGATGATCATGAAGGTGCTATTGGAGAATGTATGAATAATTAGTATGATGGGTATTGCACTGGTCTCAAAGATAATATAACTCCCCATATTTAGGGATGTAATCAAGTAATAACTTGGGAGGAGGTATAGCCTTGTCTTTGGGTTAAGTGAGGGTAGGATGCAATTCATCAATATATTTCTAAATATTTTTACAATGGGTGGATAAATGATCATTTTTACCATGGAAGCAACAAATACACTTGTTAGTAGACTTTGGGGTATACTAATGGAAGCGGTAGAAGTATAAGATGGGGAATGTTGATATAACTAGTAGTTTATGGTCTAATGGCTAAAACAAATAATGAATATCTCAATAAGGTTTATCATCCCATTGGTATGGCATGGGATAAAGCTACAAAAAAAAAGGCCATCTCTAAGGAAAGATGGGGCTAGTGTATAAATTAGACTAGACTCATCTAAAGGTAAAGTAGAGTAAGATACAAGATGAGGCTCAGCTAAATGTAATTCAAGAGTAAGGCCCATACTAGGTTTAGATAAAGGTGATGTAGGATGTGTACAAGGGTTAAGATCAATATCTAGCATCTTTGGGGGGAAGCAAACTAGAAGGATCCTATTATCTATAATAATGGAAGTACCAATCGTGGTATGATCCACGAGCATGTTTCTAAGAGGTCTATTAAAACTAGAGGTATACCATGATATCATTCCATCTCTACCATAAAAAACTTAAGAATAATACTATAATTAGGTACTATGAAATAAGGAATATAATAAGATGAATGGAAAGAATGAAATAAAGAAGTACAATATTAAAGAATCTTAACACCTCTAGCCTAGGCAAGTCTTCCTAGAAATGGATCAACTAAAGTATAACCATCATCATAATTAGGTGTATACAAGTTGATGGTATAGGTAGGTATGATATTTTCATCAAAAGATACATGATGAATATAATGTCTACTCTTGGTTAAGATCATATGTATCCATCTATAAGAGGCTAACGAGAGTGTAGCTTCAAGGATGATATAAGCTAGGTGATGAGATAAGGGGATAGATCTAAAGTTTTGATCTTGAGGCTGATCTCATCTAGCTCATCATCATGTAAATCAAGGAGGTTAGGTGGTAAGTTCCCAATGAGTTTAGATTGAATAATATAACCTTAGGTAGAATTGATAAGACAATTTAAATGTTGATATTCCCTAAATGGGATATGATGAAAGGGTTAAAGGGTAGGAATTTTAAAGACACCACATTCTTGTAATTGTTTAAAATTCTAAGGGTTTTTGTCTCTTTGAGTCTTGGAAATAACACCATTATGGGTAAATTTGATGTATTGGCATGTAGATGAGGTGACAACCCGCATACGATGAGTCCAAAATCTATGAAGTAAGATGTTATAAGAGAGGAGAAAGTTAAACATCATAACTTTCACATGAATGGTGATAGAAGGGATAAAATAGGAATCCACACAAAACCTAAAGGATGAATTTACCTTCTATCATAATCTTGACATGTAATGCATGTGGACTTGAGATTGCACTTATAATATCCAATATTTTTAATGAAATCAAGGGAAGTGACACAAGTACTAAAACCCTCATCAATCAAAACATGCTTAACTTTGATATCAATAATTGAGATGATAATAAATAGTGGATGATCATCTACACAAAGTAGAATCTCATCTGGAATCATGGAAGTGATAGGAAAATTAATTTAAATAGAAGTTTTCATTGTTTCATCAACATTTATGGACATATTTTCACATTATTTTAGTATACTATATTTAGACCCAGACAAGGTAACTTTTCATCCTGCTAGGGGAGGATGAGGGATGTTAATTTCAAATAATAATTTCATCAAATGATTTTGATGATGGAGGGAAGTTTCCATTAGTTCAATAAAAAGTATTTGAGATGGGAGATGATAAATTTATGAAATGGGGTCCCATTTATCATAACACATGGGGCGATTTCTAGGTAAACATGCAAAATGTTGTAGGAGATCCTAGGAAGGAGGATTGGAAGTGTAATCAAAATTGTCTTGGTAAGATATAACTAGTTTAGTGTGAAGTTTGAAGTGCAAAAGTTGTGTGTTAAAAATGAAGTTGAGAATAGAGTCAACTGGCTCAACTATTTTGGCATACCTATATGATTAAAGAGGATAATTATGAATAAAATCAACTAGTTTGATTATGTATGAAAATTTAGAACTAAAAAATAAGACTATTCTGAACTGATTGATCCAATTACCTATATTTGGATAAGACCTAGATAGACAAAACAAAGTCATTTTAGAGAAACTATGTGTTAAACGTGTGCACAAACTATTATAGCTATACTGATAGGATGGATACAGTACTATAAAAATAAAAGTATATAATATGATCATAAAAATGAAAGCATAAAATAAAACCTATAAAGGATTGATTCACATTTATTTCACTAGAATTTATACAAAGGGAAATGTAACTGATCTATTTATCAATCCTAGTTTCAAGAAGATAAATCTTAGTTACACTTTTGATTGTTGATACATTATATATTTAGGTTCATGACCAATATGGATCCACTAGACCTAACCAAGGGATCAATTACCACAATAATATCACTAGAGAGGATTTCAAAGCCTTTAGTCAAGCAAAACCATACATTAACCCTATCTAGGTCTTATTTTTTCATATTCACAAAGTAAATGCAAAGGAAAATAAAGTCTAATCTAGTGCTCACCAAATCTTGTGGCATAAAGTGGGGGTAAGAAACATAAAAATTAAACATGCATAGGAGAATCCTAGTAAAGATATATATAGTTAAAACCCTAATACATGAGAGAGAATTACAAATGTAAATATATCTACTCTTGAAAAGGAGGAAAAAAGTTAGGAATACTTACCTTTGAAGATGAACTCACTGAGCCTCAACCTCTCCCTTGGCCAAGGTGTTTTACAACAGGTCACTGTGGTATCTAAGGATATTAAGGATAAGTTATCTCTATGATACATAGCTTCTCTACGAATCTAAAAGACTTATCCACAAGACAATATCCATATCTCCAAAGAAAGTATTGAAATCCTAATCTATGTTACTTAAGCAGAATAGGGGATAAGAAGATACAAAATATAATATTCTTCTTATTATATTCTCTTCATAATAAATGGTATAAATGGATGTGTTTATATAAACAAATCCATACCTAAACCTTTTTAAAATTTTATCTTACATGGTCAACCCAATCAACTCTATATTTTTATTTGTTAAAAACAAGTTAGGTGTCTATCTAGGTTAACCAGAGTTGACCTAGACCTGTAATGTGATTTTAACTATTTAAATATAGGGTTTATTGGGTTGAATATTTATTGAAAACTATAAAAAAGGATTTTATTCTTAGGAAGGGGCTAATGAAGGTGTTGAAATCATGGAGGAGTGTGTAAGAGAGGAAATAAGGCTAAGGGAAATACGTGGATAAGGTTATGTAGATATCAAGTGGTAGTATAGGTGACAAAAATATTGTGAATCACCAATGGTCTTCCCACCCTTTCCTAATACACCCTTTAAGGCATGCACTTAGATATATTAAGACTAGATATGCTCCTTCAAGAGACAAATCATTAATAATTGATAAAGCTTTAAAATATTATGTGTATACAACATGCATGGATTTTTTTGTCATTGTTGTATTATATAAAATGAAAAATTAGACTTTTATTAAAGGATGAGGTGTCCCAATAAAAATATACATATAATTTTACCATATACATTGCAAAGTAAAGATAATTATTCAATTAGGATGAATAATAAATTCTGAGGATTGTTTTACAATTTTGTCTTGATGTGCTTGTCTCTTCCAAATCTTGTGTCTCATAGGGGAAGTTCTATCACATTTAAAATTTTAATTTAATTAGATTTTTTAGAAATGATTTTACCTTGGTTATTCATATTTTGATATTATCTAGTTTTAATTCTCTTTATTATTTAATTGTAATTCCCACTAACATAGGATGTGTGATAAAAATCTAGTAGTGGAAGTAACCTTTAATTATGAACATGAATTCACTATATTTATTTCCTTTGACTCCTAATTATGTTTGTGTTACTTCTATGTTTATTGAAACTTATAATAGGCATTATTTATTATTCACTTGTTTGATCTATAGTATAAATACCAATTTAAAAGGGTTTCATACATCTTTGACACACAAACCTTATTTTATATTCTACCTTTCCCTCTTTTATACTTTTTGTTCATTATACCTTAGGTTAGAATCCATCCATCCACTTTTAGTATAATTTGATTAATTTTATATTCCATATAATCAAAAATATTCTAGGTAAAATTACCCATTACTCACCACTATTCCACCACATTGTTATTTACAAAATTAAATGTGTTGAAAATCATGCCTTGAAGTGAAATTATTCATTGATCTTAAAACATTAGAGACTACCTCATAGGATTATGTGGTGTGCATAAAACCCACATCAATAAGGATTTTTGGAATTTATTTAATTTTTAGTGTCAAATCTCATCCCACTCTTAAAATATTACATTATTATTAGTGATGGAATTGAAACTAATAATTAGTAGTTTCTAATTTTGATGATATATTTGGACATTTATGTTATATTATTTGATAATTGTACTATTTCCTTTCATGTTAGTTATGATTAGAGGATATTTTCATGGAATTATGGATATACTATATTTTTTTATGTATTGAATGTTGTATGGATACATTTTAATTTTTAGATTTGACTAATTTCACAATGGTCTATTTGATATAAATGAATTCTAAGTACTTTATTATTTGGATACAAGATCATAATAACTATCTTTTTGTTTGACCAATGTGTTTACAGGATTTATCTACCCTCACATAGTAGAATAAAGCATGAATATCATAGGGACTAAGGATGTAAATATTGGAATTGGGGATAGAAAAATTGAAACCAACCCATTCCCCCCACCAATACACACACACACACACACACACACACACACACACACACACACACACACACACACACACACACACACACACACACACACACACACACACACACACACACACACACACACACACACACACACACACACACACACACACACACACGTGCTTATAATCTTACATGCTCAAATAATTTAAATTTTGACAGTATTATGTGGATGTGTTGTAATCTTACTTTTATTAAATGATATTATATTTAATATTTCATGTTTTACATCTATTATGGGTCAATTTAGTTACCTTGTTGTGGCATAACCATTTTGGAATCGATGTTCTTTTCAACATAATTAGTTATTGATGTTAATATACATTATATATGTGAATTTATGTGAAATCATTATATGGGTAAAGTTTGGTTATTGAGTTGTGAATGGTGATAGATTTTTTTTATTTATTTATTATAAATATTTGGAGTGGAGTATGTTTATTGAAACCATGTGTTTTATGTAAATATCAAAATATTATAGGACTCAATTCCTACATCTTTTTAGTGGCCTAAGGTAAATGGGGGAAAAGTGCACTGAAATAATTATCTTAAATGAGTTTTTGAAACATAGGAAATTTGGTTTTTGGTTAAGGTGGAAGGTTCTAGTTTCTTTCCACCATGCATCCATTCTAATCAAAAATAAAATAGTTCATTATGGGAATCTTTGAGAAGGAAATTAGATTTTATTTAGATATCATTTTGGATTGACCTCATTATTTGGTGAAAAGAATGTTTTTTTGTATGCAACTTCCATGCCAAATAAGATTATGGAACTTTGAGTTAATAACAATAAGAAGGAACATGCATTAATAAATTTGAGTCTTGTTATGGTAAACTTGTAAAGTTTCAAGGAAAACTTTAGGACATGCAAAAGATGGAGGAGAAAAGTAAATAAAACAAGGAAAATGGAAGAATTAGGGAACATGTAAGGAGGAACATGAACATTAGATTAAGGAAATAGACTACGAACATCTATAACTGAATGATGGCCATTGTAATAACTAGACAAGTAGAGCTTTAAATTTTAAAATATAAATATGTATGGTTTTGTTTTACATATTGATAGACTGACTTTTCATTTAGAATTGAAATATCAAATATGTCTCTTAGATAAATTATTTTACAATCCATATGAATTTGTATATTGGTAGATATATGGAAAAAAAATAGGGCCTCATCATTATAGACTTGGGATGGAATTCAACTACATCCACAGGAATGTAAAAATTCTAATAGAGCCATTTTGAAATAATAGAATGTATCTTTACTGATGATTCACCTTTATGAAATATACTCATTACAACTATTTTTATTGTGCATGTCATATAAAAATAAAGGTTTGTGTTTTGTTGTTTAACAAAAATTTCTACTTGAATCCCTATTAGACATGTGTCTTTCATTTAGCTTTGGTTTTATGAAACCTAGGAAAGATTTTCATTGACTAAAACTTGTAATTAATGAAATAATTAGTGATGTTCTTAATTGATCTAAAGAAATATTACAGTCTTAAGTATTTCAATGTAAAGTTATTATTTATAGGTGTATGCCTTACATAGGAATTGTAGGTGCATTATTTATGAAATTAGTAGTTATCTAAAACCATAATTATATTTACACAAGTGAAAAATGCATATTTATTAATAAAACTTTTTTAAAGACTTGTGTGATATGAATATGAGATATAGAGAATGAATTTAGAGTAGGTGTTGGTAGTTAGTGTTATCATAGAAATTATGCAAGATTTTATTAAATATTCTATATGAAATAATATAGTCATGTAAGTATATATATGTGAATCAACAATAAAATTATGTGATGAGTTTTTTCTAAGGTATTCAATATTATCATAACATATAAATATTGGTTATAGTTGTACCTCATTTTAATATAGTCCCATGTGTGTGTGTGTGTGTTTGTGTGTGTGTGTGTGTGTGTGTGTGTGTGTGTGTGTGTGTGTGTGTGTGTGTGTGTGTGTGTGTGTGTGTGTGTGTGTGTGTGTGTGTGTGTGTGTGTGTGTGTGTGTGTGTGTGTGTGTGTGTGTGTGTGTGTGTGTGTGCACATGCGCGTGCATGCGCATGAAATCTATAAGTTGGATTGTGCTTAAATTGTTGTTACAATGAACAAAAAGTATACATATATTTATATGTGTGTTTATGTATTCACATAGATAACTATGTATATATATGAGACAAGATTTTATATCTTTAACACTCAACTAATCTTAGAGAATTAATCTATAGTAAAAGCATGCCTATATGTAAAAAAAATAAAATCACTTTAGATAATGTTATTTGGTGTTAGCATATTTAGATAAATTGATACCTCATTTAATGTTGTTCTAGATTTCAAAGGAAATAAAGTGATAATAAATATTTAATGGTTTTATATGCATTAAAAGATACTGATAGATGCTCATATTCTCTTTATAAGGGATCTTTTGAAAGAAATAAAAAGTATAACATGATATACATATAATATTCATAAGTATGAACTATACACGTATAATAGCATAAACATAAGCTTTATCTTTATAGGAACTAGAAATAGGAAAAAAAAGTTTAAAGTTGGTTAGATAACAAATAAGAGGATTAGTGTCCTGACTTATTCTAGTAAGTAATCATTGGGTATATGTAAATGCAACTTTAAGTATTTTCTTAAATCTAATACTCAAGATGAATAGTGTTAAAAAAGAAATTAAAGGTGGTAAATTCCTTTGAGATGAAAATAATGTATTTATCACTTGGATTTTTATAAACTAAGCATATGGTTATGTTATATATTGATAATTACAAATGGTTATTAAGAACCTATATTCCTTGGTTATATTAATAATAGTTTTATCATGGATAAAGAAATGTGATTTTATGTATTAGATGTATGTTTTTACCTTGTAATGAATATAACAAGTAAATATCTTTCTTGATTTGTTACTTGGTTATATGTTACATATATAGAGCTATTATGCATTGAAAAATAGGGTTATGACTTTATGTAGTGCATGTTGTATACACACACTATTTTTATTAACTTTACCACTTAATAAAAATTTATATCATGTATAAACCTATCAATTTTTAATCTCTCTAACTACATGACTTAAAGGGTGCACCGAGAAAGGGGTGGGCAGACCATTGGTGCTTCTCAAGATTGTTTTGGCTTTGTATCATTACTACCATTTTTCCAACTACTTGATATCAGCACAACCTTCTCTTATGTACTTACACAAGCCTTATCTCATCTCTTTCACCCTCCTCTAGTCATATTATGCCTTCATTAGCCATTTTTAAGCCTAAATCCCTTTTTGATAATTTACAATAGATAGTCAACTAGGCCAACTTTGTATTCTAATTGACACTCATTATTATAAATTAATAATATATAATTGATTAGGTTGACTCTGTATTCTAATGGATACTTGTTTTTATCAATTAATAAGATAGTTTTGATTGGGCAGTCTCTATCAGCTAAATTTTTAGAAAGGTTTCATGTTAGATTTAGTTGTATATATACATCCATTTATGTCATTAGAAAATAACATAAGAATAAAAGATATATATAGTTTTAATCTACTTATCCACCATTCTATTTTAGGATCATATCTTAGGTTTTCATAATTTTGTTGGAGATATGGATCTTGCATAATGGAGAAGTCTTTTGGACTTATTGTTAGGTTTTGTAGCCTATAACTGATTTATCCTTATCATCTTTACATACCATAAAATCCTCTTGTGAATCACCTTGGCAAAGGGAGAGATTGAGGCTTGGTGGTTTTGTCCTCAAAGGTAAATATTCCTAACTTTGTTCCTCCTTTGTAAGAGTAGTTAGATATGCATTTGTACTTCTCTCCCACAGATTAAAATTTATTATACATTAATGTAAGTATATGTCTTCTATGCATGTTTAATTTTAATGTTTATTGTCCCCACTTTGTACCACAAGTTTTTGTGAGAACTAGATTGGACTTTTACTTTACTTGTTATTAACTTAGTGAATATAAAAACATAGGACCTAGTTAGGGTTATTACATAAATTTTCTTGGCTGGAGGCTTTAGACCTAGTGATATTATTATGGTAAGAGATTACTTGGATAAGTCTAAATTATTTATCTTGGTCATGAACCTAAATATCTAATGTATCCACAATTGGAAGTGTAAGTAGGATTTATCTTCTCTGATATAGGATTAATTTATAGATTTTCTACATTTCCCATTGCATACATTTTAGTGAAACCAACATGAATCTAACTCTTGTAGGTTTTATTTAACACTATCATTTTTACCATTTTATTATAGTTTCCCATATATGCAATAATGTATCAAACTTGTCGATATAGTTGTAATAGTTTGTGCACAGGTTTAACATATAGTCATATCAAAGTAACTTTATTATATTTATGTAAATCTTCACTGAACACAAGTAACTAGATTGATGTAGTCAACATAAGATTCTTCTTCATTCATATTATACCAACTAAGTCAACCTAATCAACTCTATTTTTAGTGTTTATTTTTGGCAGTCAAGTTTTACCAACTAAGTCAACCTAGTTAACTTAGTTTATAGTATTTATTTTGGCATATAGGGTTATACAAACCATTTTGAGCTAGGTGACATGATTGGTATAATTTAAAGCAACATTTGAGCATCATAACAAAAAAAATTGAAATCTTAACCATCTTTAAGCACACCAATGTTCCTCTCTTTCCTCTCTCTATCATTTCAATATTTATTTCAATTTTATTTTTCACAAATGAGCAATCTTTAAGACTACAATCCTACAACTAACTAGGTCTACCTGGTCAACTTAGTTTTATAGACTATCTTCTATATAAAATACATATTTGACCTATTTGAATCTATTATTAAAGACATTACTTTTAAAGAATAGTAATGACCTAGTTGACTGTATTATGTATTGTTTGTAGACAGTGTCACCTAAACTAACTTTGTATAATTATTCATCAAGGAATTAACAATTATTTGGTAGCAATTAATTCACATTTCCTTTTCAGTTGTTTGCAAATAGGTGGGTTTTCAAATTACCATTTTAGTTACACTATTTTAATCCTTTTCACACACTACCAAATCACATAGCATTCAAAACACATTTAAACACTTTTCTTCCCAAGGCCTACCTACAAGGATTTCATAGCTAAGGGGGAGGACATCTTAGTTTTCTTACCAATATTAAATACATGGTTAATGATATATATTAGCAAATCACCTGATACCCTTATCATTGAGAGATTATGAATTGATGGGGTAGGCCCCAATACCAAGCTATTACCATTTGCCAATACATATCCCTTTTATCATAAACTACCTGAAATCAACCTTAGATTTCTTATTAGTTCCTTCTTAAAAATGACTTTATATCACATTAATTAAAAATTTTACTATAATTTAAACATACTTAGGAATGACCACTTATCTATCTTTTAATTTCAAGTTGTTACTTACTCTCTAATCATTGTATTATGTATTGCAAAAATTGCACTAGCCAGTGTTGGTATAAGATTTATGTTGTGCGCTCCAATCGAACCAAACACATTGATCTGATGACTTGTAGTCATATGTTTATAACTAATATTTCCTATTTTTAGAACACTATTGTCTATGTTGACACAGTCTCTCACTAACTGATTCACCTTTTCTACCTATAGTACATAGTTGACCTATTCAACTCTATATTATTATTATTATTATTATTATTATTATTATTATTATTATTATTATTATTATTATTATTATTATTATCATCATCATCATCATCATCATCATCATCATTATTATTATTCTATCATTTGTTTCTCCGTACAAAATTAAGTCAACCTAGTCAACTCAGTGCCTCTTGGATGACCTTGATCCTTATTGGCTAACTTTTTCTTCATTCCAATCCCTACTTCAAAGTATTATTAATTTGATCTAGTTGACTTAGTACTTGTGGGTCATCCCTATTTTGTGTTTGGCTAATTATGCCTTCATTTTATGTCTTATTTAAATAATACACAATCGACCCTGTCTACTCTATACACATTGGTTGATACTATTTTGTGTGTGGTTATCTAGTCTTATTTTATAATGATGTAATCTTTTTAGCCTCTACTTAGTCAAGAACATTTCATAATTAAATATTTAGATCAGAACCTCACTTATTTTTTTTTTTAATTTTAAATAGGTATGAACCTTTTTTTATTAGAACAACAACTAGTTATATCACTATCACCACAACCACCAATATGGCCACAACCAACCAATATCAATGAAAAAAACATAACTAGCCTTCCAATACCTCTAAGATTTGAACCTGAGTGGTGAATATAATAATCAATTTAATTTACCAATGTACCCCCATCTCATCAGTAACCTCATTTATTTTATTAATTATAATGAAACTATTCAATTTCTTCCTTCATCTTTTCCTAATACAAAACCAATCATTACAAAATGTAATATAGTTAAGGTCCTTAATCCTAGTCCTATTACTAAAAATGGTGGGAATCCTTTTATTACACCCATAACAAGAGCACCTAACATTATCACTTCCAAAATTAACATGGTTTAAATCAATCCAACCGATGATCTAGATGATTCCCAATTATTCTAAAACCTTGATGATAATACCATTTAAACTCCTAACAATAAAAATGGACTTACCAAAATACCTTCTTTTTCTATCACACTTAGGAAAATTTAAACTAATGTTGGGAATACTCCACCCAATACACTTCCTCCCACCAACAATAATAATCCCTATCCTAATAACACTAGTACCCTACCTTCAAATACTAATGCACAAATTAACACAACTCAAATTATTGAAAAAATAGTTCAACAAATGAACATCATGCAAAAATAAATCATTCCCAAATGATACAAATGCAAAAAAATCTATCACACATAGCTAGTCAACCACCTCAAGTCATCATGTCTCAACCAAATAATAATTTTGTTCCCCCTCCTTGTAGAGATGCCAATGGGAATATCATCCCTCAACCTATTTTTCATAATAAAACTCTTCATCATCTTAAAAATTAACCTCTAGATCCATTCATTGCATCCATAGATATTGGAAGCATTTCTCCAACTATAAAATATGATGGGATTAAGGACCCTACTATATTTATTAAGTCTTTTTTTAATCTCTATAAGGAATGAGTCTAAACTAATGAATTTTCTACCACCAAGCTCTTATCAAAAACCTTTATTGGTGATTCAATTTAATGATACAACTAACTTCCTAGACATTCCATCTCACAATTAGAGGATTTTGTTAATTCTCTATTGAAGGAATTCCATCATGATGACCTTCTTGAATATTACCTTATGCATTCCATCAATGCCAATAAACTTTCTAATAAATTTGCTCACACATTCATCAAATTATGGAAGTATCTAACTCATAAAGTGAACTATAACATGAATGATAATACTCTTTTAAAACTATTTTTACTTCTCTTAAATTTCCACTTCAATACAAAATTTTAATCTTTTCCTTTAGGTTTTATACACTTTTATTGATAAATAAGACTCTTGAATATGTTTAGGCTATATTAGTATCCCAAACCCTCAATAAAGCTTGGTTTATTATCCCACACACCTCTCTTCCATGTTGTTAACAAGGAATTTTTACAATGGATGACTGGGGTAAAATTACATACACAAGCATTGAATCTTGTTCTTTCAGTTATTTAAAAGTTTTATAATTTATATGTAATGATTTATAAAAAAGGTGGAGTTAAATGAAGACAAGTATTTTGTCTTTTAATGAAGTAAAAGGAATCTTATAAGCCTTTAGAAGAATTCTTAGACCAGGCAAAAAGATAAGAATTTATTATTACTCAATTTGTAACACCTCAAATAAATACTAAAGAACCTTTCTAATCATTTTACCATAACATTGATTAATCCAATCCTCCCCAACCTCAAAATTAAGCATCCAATTCAACCAATTTTAACCCAACCCACACTCCCTTGTGTCTAGAAAAACTTAGCAAGAAAATTGAACCCTTTAAACCCATGATCTTTGATCCTTCCAAACATCCTAAAAAATGGTACAATCTTGATAAGTTGTTGGTGACATGCTACTATAGTTCATTGTCATGAGTCTTTTCATGATTTTCATTGATTTATTAGTGCTTCCTTACTTGGTCCATATTTCAATATTGATACTCTAACAAAATAATGCTATCAAGACTATCTTTAAGCCTCATAAATTAAATCTAAATAATCATAATAATGTCAACATCAACAACCTAATGATAAAAAAAAAATTATCCCATACCTACACCTCACACACTAATATTTTTCAAACTAGAATTGATCCTTATTCCTACACCAATAAGGAGAGGATAACTAACATGAACAAATTTAAACATATTCTTACATCCATTGAATCTCAACATATGAGGTCAAATGAAATAAAGGATTAAATATTTCAAATGCCTACTCCAAAGAATATAATACATGGTCCTCCTTTACCTCCTTTACCTCTCCTACACATCCTATGTCAAATTCAATATCCGTAAAGTATAAAAAACCAACACATTTACCTATATCCAAATGCACCTATCAACCCAATGTAAATCAATCTAATGGTTCTATTTCACCTCACTCCACCTCACATGTTGGGGTATCTTGTGATACCCATCCACATGTCCCCCAAAACCTTGAGACATCTTGAGATGCCAATCCCTACATCCACTTACCCACTAGGGTATCTTATGATGCCCACTCTTATTTTATAATGCGTAATAAAAAATAAATTAATCTTTAATAAATATTATGAGACACATAGGTTTGTGTTTCCCATGATAATCTTTTATAAATATGTTAGCATAGATCTTACTTCTTATTTTTTGTCTTATGTTTATTTGTTTTTTGCACTTTACTTCTTTTAGTTTTACTTTACTAGCATCATTGTTTCCTTTGGGTTCCTATGTTTTATTACACATTACATTTGTATTTGTTTTATTTTTTGTTCTTATATATCTCTTTCATATTTATATATCATTCTTTGCCTTAGTAGCTTTATGATTATTTTTGCCCCATTATTTAGCATTCACCTCATTGGTGTTCACCTTATTATTTATAGTGTAAGACCATGGAAAATACTAGGATATCCTCATAAATTACCACATTAACACATATTAAAATTTTTTTTTGGGATGAATACTAATTTCATTGATGCTTTTACTATAGATTTTATACATTAGTATGGGTTATCTAGTGACATGAATATTATAGCACAGCCGTGGCCCTTTCATAACACTATTTTACCTCCTTGTGATTAGTTATGAGCATATTCATCATTGTATCACTTATTACATATATGGATGTATTATAATCCCCATATTTACCTTATTTCTTTTCATTTGAGGCTCACATCAGTTAATTTTGATATTACGCACTTACTTGTGGGCAAGTCTAGAAATATTTGAACACCTTGGTATTTAGGTCCTTTTATCCTATGACCAAGGGTAATCTCTCTTATGTTTGTCACCCATATCCCTCATGTTTGATTCTCTGATTCCATATGGAGGAGGAGGAATATAAAAAGAAGAAACAAGTTAAAATCCAAACCATAAAATACAAACAAAAGGCGATGATTAAAAGGAAAAAAACAATCTTAAAATTTAGATCACACCAAAAGATGTGATCTAAAGTTGGAACAACTTATATTTTAGTCAAAGATCAAACTCCATAGTTGGACTCAAGATAGAGTTGAGGTCCATTGGGGTGTGGTAGGCTAGTAGAATAGGGTAGGAGGTCTTATTATATCATATGCTATCTAATACCACCTATTTTTTCACACAAGTACCCAATCTTTTCAGTATACTGATGACTTTATAATGGGTCCTAATTATTAGGGAATGTATGATAGGAAGGTATGTCTATTTTAATTTTAATTCATAGATCCTTCATGGGTTGATCTTTATACTTAACTTTTTTACTCAATTTTTGTTTTCATTAACCAAAGTGTCCTATGTCCTTGGTGTTTTATATTTATTAGCCTTTATCACTTGCCTAGTGTGTCTCATTCTTACTAGGGATGTTCACATCACCCATGTGGTGTCTCACATTTCGTTTTTCTATCATATTTCCCTTATATTATCATTTTTGGATATTGATTTTAGTTGATCACATCCTTGATCACATCTTCCTTTTTATGCCGTTTGGCTTAGTTGGTGAGTTACATTATAAGACCTTGGATAGGACTAGGCTTACCTCACAAATACCCTTACACCATTTGTTTACCACACCATATCATTATCATACTAATCATGTAATTATGTGGTTGTGTTTTCTTACATGGTGTCTTAGACCAAGCACTAAGTTTTAGATTTCATCCTTTAGAGATTTTGATTTTCATCTATCTATCATGTTCTTGTTTGATTTTTGTGGACTTCACTTATCTTACATATGACATTTGGAATTCTTACATGTTTCTCTTTAAGTATGCCTTCTTCATGTTTGTCTTACACTTTGACTTAAATTTCATTTTTAGTCATTCATGTTTTTATTTATGTTTGATTCAACATGTTAATCTTATATGGGGTTAGTTTTCACTTTCTTACATATATTTGTTAGAGTTTTATTGAATTGATATTTCATTTATCATTTATGTTTTACATACTTCCCAACGGGATTTAGTATGTCCTACATTCATTTTTTCCATTATTGTTTTACATGCTTCCCAACATGATTTAGTATGTTATACATTCCTTTTTCCCATTTATGTTTTTACATGTTTTCCAATGTGATTTAGTGTGTTCTATAATCATTTGTTCTTCATTTATCATCATTTTGTCATTTACATACTCAATATTTTGTTTGTAACCTTGCCTTAGTAATCATAATTTGCCAATTTTTCTATGTAATTCATTACTACTTTAGCCATCCTAAGTATGCATCCATTACTTTTATTATTAGTCTTATATCCCTAGGATTTCTCAAATACATGTATTATACCCTCCATGATAAAGATTAGGATGTTTACATAAATGATTTATTAGAAATGTAAGTTAAGGTTTGTATATGGTATTTTCAGTTACTCTCATTTCATTTTAGCATTACTTTTTGTATGCCATTTTTAGTTATATCATTTTTGTGTGGTGTTGTGTTCTTTCTCAAATCACCATCCCCTATTACACTAACTTGACACATGATGAGATTAGAGTGGGGCATGTGTATACACATAATATATTTATTGACTTTACCATTTACTAACACTTTCTATCTTACATAAACCTATTGAGTTTCAATCTCTCTGAGTGCACCCCTTAAAGGGTGCACTGAGAAAGGGGTGGGAAAACCATTGGTTATTTTCAAAATTATTATGGATTTGTATCCTTATTACAATTTTTACAACCACTTTATATAAACACAACCTTCTCCTATGTACTTCCCTAAGCCTTGTCTCCTCTCTTGCACCATCATTTAGTCATTTACTACCTTCATTAGCCCTCTGTAAGCCTAAAACCCTTTTTAATATTTTATAATATAACTCACATTTAGATCATGTTTGTGAAAGCTTAGAAAGATAAAACTATCACTATTAATGTAATTAATTCAAAAATCACAAAGGAACTCATTTCCCACATAACTAGTTTGGTTATTAAGGAAACTAAAATTTATAAATCAGTAAGGGAATACAAAAGGGATAAAGAGACATTCCTAGAGGAGGAAAAATAACTAGAATTGCTACATAATGTCTTTGATCAAGAATTACTACCTAGGATATATGTAGAGGTTACCTAAGATATGATGCAATATGTAACCCTGGAAGGTAGGTTTAACATAGTTATATGGTCTTTATTTATGATTTTGAATTATTTTAGACATGGCATTCCTTTTAGTTTACCTTTCTACATTCCACATTCACTTGAAGTTTCAGTCCTAAAGTTCAAACATGACAAATATTTAGCCCCAAGGAATGAAGGGGTGATATAACATATCCATAAATACTTTGAGGGTGTGAATCAAATCAACCAACTATTTCTCAGCCTCAAAATAAATCTTCAAAGGATGTTCTTGTTGACATTAGTAAAATTTAAAAAGTATGGATTAAATATCTTGGGATCTCGAGTAGGTCTAAAAAGGTCAATAATACCTTTAATAATATTGACAAAAATACCAATTATGATGAAAGGAAAAATCCTAAAATCTAATAAAATATCAAAAAACACCTTTGGATTGCATCAAAGCCTTTAGTTGGTTGTTAGGGGAAACAGGGCAAGCATAGTAAAACAAGTTGTTTGGTATGTGATTTTATTGATGTGGATGATGCCATTAATGTTACTAGGGAGGGGCATAAGGATGAAGGGAAAGGATTTAGGGTGACTTAGAATGAGATTCTTGAGGCTGAGAAAGGAGTTACTAGAGATGCTCCCAAAGAAAAAGGTAAGAATCCAATGGATAAGAAATAAAAAGACCAAAATGAGGATTTTAATAACCTTATTATTTCCCTTAAAGACAAGGATAATGTAGATAATATAGTATAATAATTAGATATTCAAAAATATATAATGCATGGGTTTATGAGAGAGCTCATGTATCTTAAAGGGAAGGTGAATTTCTTGTAGCATGAGAACATCAGATTGAATCAAATCTCTTCACCCAAGGAGGAGGACCAATAATTATAAATACATATATTCAATATGGAGGTATTGGATAATAAGAATGATAATATTATAAATAACATCAACTTCTTAGTTAATTATAGTAACACAACCATGTATGAGGGTATCTAGAATGTAGAGAATTTCAGAGCTCATCTAGGGGAGTTATTTGAGCCTAGGACAAATGGAAAAAGGAAAGGTAAAGCTGGAAAATGTAGTGGATCCTTAAATTTCATGGAAAAATATAAATTCTTTTTTAAGGTTGATGCTAACCTTAAAAATATGAAAAGCTATTGGGAGGATATCTTAGGTAGTTTGCACATAGATTAGGCCCTAGTTTCTTTAGTTGTTCTTTGCTGTTCATTTTGATGTTTTTGGGTTGTATTTTGGCTATCTATGTTTCATTTGTGTCTTAGTTTCTCATTGGTTTATGGTAGACCTTTGTATCTCTTTTATTTATGTGTTTACTAAGGTTTGGGGACCCTAGTTCTAACCACCCCCCCATAACTTTAATAAAATAGTTTAAAATAAAGATTTGATTGGGATGACTTTGAATTATAATTGATACTCATTATTATAAATTAATAGTATAGATTTGATAGGGATGACTCTATATTCTAATTGATACTTGTTTTTATCAATTAATAATATAGAGTTGATTGGGCTGACTCTATCAGCTAAACTTTTATAAAGGTTTAGCATTACATTTAGCTATATACACATCCATTTCCATCATTAGAGAAGAAGAAAAGAATAAGATATTTATATATAATAAATAATTCTACTTGAGAAGCATATATTATGGTTTCATACTTTGTTTAGAGATATAGATCTTTTCTTGTGGAGAAGTTAGCATCCTACTAAAATGTAGCGTACAAAAATGTAGCAGTTAAAAATGTAGCATGAAAAATATAATGAGGATAAAACATTATAAGAATAAAACATAGTAAAGGATGCACTCACGTAGAATATGAAATAACTTTCAACTAAAGCACCAACTCATGAAATCACATTTTCCTTTGTTATTTTGCTTATAAATTTGGTGAATTAATTTTTCACCATGAATTGTTAACTACTATCACCAAAATGAATTAGACAAAAAATAAACAATGTGATAATCACTAAAATATCCTAATTATTCTCTTTGTGACATTTTTGTGACATTACTAGCACCACTACATTTTTCCTTGCTATGTTTTGTCATGAAATTTTTGTCATACTACATTTTTACTCCTACATTTTTGCCCATTACATTATTACATAGAGCTGAGAAATCTTGCAGATGAATTTATAGGTTGTTTATCCTAGAATTGATTTATCTTTGTCATCCTTACATACTACAACAACCTCTTATGAAACACCTTGTCCAAGGAAAATATTGAGGTTTAATAGGTTCATACTAAAATTTAAGTATTCCTAACTTTGTTTTTACTTTATAAAAGTATATAGATATGCATTTATATTTATCTCCCATGTATTAAAATTACGTATACATCAACATGAGTATATGTCTTCTATGAATGTTTACTTTTAATGTTTTTTACATGGGGAAATTTGTGTCATAAGCTTTGGTGAGCAGTAGGTTATAATTTTAATTTACTTGTTATTAGTTTGGTGAATATGAAAACATAGGACCTAGTTAGGGTTATTGCATAGTTTTTCTTGACTTGAGGCTTTATAATCCTCCCTAGTGATATTAATATGGTAAGAGATACCATGTATATATATATATTGGATCCATCTTGGTTATGAACTCAAATATCTAATCTATCCACAATCGCAAGTGTAATTAGGATTTATCTTCTCTGATTTAGGATAAATTTATAGATATGTTTCATTTTCCATTACATACATATGCTTTTTATGATAAAACATTATGGGTACATGTGAGGTTGCTATAATTCAATTAATATATCTATCATATAGTATCTTAAGATAGATTGATATTCATTAGTAGAGAGTATGTGTGCATGTAGAATTGACTCAGATCTTTGAATAATCTAAATTCTATAATAAAAACTTTAGTCAAAGTAACATTATAGTTGATAACATTGTCATTCCACTATACTTTATAGTTTACATGTGTATATATGATGTCATATTAGATAGAGGATTATTTTCCATGGTCTATATGACTATTGCATGTATTAGTTATTTTACTATATAAGGGTTCTAGTTGAATTCTTAATATCCACACTATTTTTATCTACACATCTATGAAGGGAAGAGCCACTCCAAGTGGGGAGACGTGTGGGAAAATGATGGTCCATGGTTGGAGGAAAAACTCCCAAATGATTCTCTCACTCTCTTTAATTGATTAACCATTTTGGAAATATACTCATGGCTATTGATTTATTGGATTTCTTATCAAGGTCAAATTTACTGTTGTACACCCCATCATGTGTGTTTTGATATTTAGTGAATAAATGTAATATTTCTACATTTAACTTTATTATTATTGAATAAAATAGTGGTTGTATACTTATATGTGATTTTTTAGTTTTGAAATCAGTAGAGGATTTGTATTTATGTTTAGCTATAAATATCGATTATTTTATTGTATTAATGTACCTTTCACCCTACTATGCATTATGAGAGAAAATTTATCTTCTATATTGTTATATGTTATTTGATTTCTAAATAGATCACATATTAGCTAGTGATTTAGTGATAGTTTAAACACTTACTATTCTAGATGTATTTAGAAATCAAACAACAATATATAATAATAATTAACGAAGATGATTATGTGTAACATGTGTGGAGAAAAAAATATTTAACTTTAAGTGTAATCCAATGGAGTTATTACATGTGGTATCAGAGTGTAGGTTAAAATGCTTAGAACTAATGATTACACTAACATAAATTTATTTCTCCTATTTTTAGTAAGGATAATGGTTTGAGGTAGATCAAATATTAAGGGGACTTATAATGATAATCCTCAAGCTGATCCTAATTAGCTAGTGGCCAGTTGTAAAACTTGATCAAATACTCATCATAAATGAAATAAGAGATATATTATCATCCCTAGAGTGGGAAGTTCATGATTAAAGTGAGGAAAATTAACGTGAAGCACATAAATAATAACCAACTAATCATGAAGAGCCTCAATATTAGGTGCATGCTAAGGTCCAACAAGAAGCAAGAGATCAATAAGTTACAAAACCTATGTTAGATATGAATAAATTAAATCCACTTAAGTTTGATGGTACAATTTTGAGTGATGGAGATTAAGTTTATATTAAATATATGCAAAAATATTTAGAGACTTAGATTTTTTTTAGATAACCAAGGCTATTTTAGGGTCCTACCAACTAGTTGGGGAAGCAACAACTTGGTGGGATAATAAAAAGTTATAGATGGGTCTTGAATCCACCACCACTAATTAGGATTATTTTGTAATGTTGTTTAGAGATTAGTGTCTAACTCAATTTTACTTTAATCATAAATTAATATATTTACAAAATATAAAATAAGCATATTTTTTAGTAAATGAGTATTAGGAATAGTTAAAAAATATCTTGAAGTATGTACTATAATACCAAAATTATTAATGTTTCTGGATCAAGAAGTTCATCATGGGATTAAAAACCTAAATTAGATGTAAATTATATGTACATTGTCCATCCACCATTGACAAGGTCTTTGATAAATAATTTAATTAGGAATAAAAACTGAAATCATTTTCTAAGGTCACAAAAAAATTGGAAAAAGAGTTTGAAAGCTCAAAAAATAATTTCAAGAAAAATAACAAGAAACATAATGGGAATTATAAGAGTAGATTCAATAGTTAGAATGAAAAATTCAATAATTCATTAGGTAACATGAAACCTAAAAATATTTTTAAAGAAGTATTTAAGGGAGGCAATCAATATGAGAATAAGGGACCACCTAGGAGATGTTTTACATGTAGAGGATACCATTGTGCTAAGGACCATCTTCAGTGGAAGACAAATGCTAAAAATAATAACTCAAATACCTCTACATCACAGTAGGAAACCTTCCAGTAGTGAATCCATGATATGGCTGACAATCATCAATTAAACCTTCAATATTCTTCCACTAAAGTATTATGTGCCTTATTTGGGCATCCTATTTACATTTTAATAGATATATGAGCGATTGGATGCTTTATATCTCCTAATTTTTAAGTAAATTAACTAAGAAAGCTAGTTTTATGGCAAATACTTGGTTAGTTTAGTTTAGGAATGAATCCAAAGTTAAAGTTGACAATTGTCTTATCAAAGCTAAGGTGAAGTTACCAAAATTCACCATGGTAGTTGATATTTATGCATCACCAATAGGATCATATGATGTGATCCTATGAGTTAAATTTATCTCTATGCACATAGCTAATGTTGAATACTTTCTTAAGAAAGTTAAATGCTTAGATGTTTTGGGAAATCACATCCAAATTCAAGGGGAAAAGAGAGAGCTGAAAATAAGGAAAATTTAAGAAATTCAATTGAAAGATGCTTAGTGAAAGGGATGTAAAAAATTCTTGGTAAATTTAATTAAATTGAAGAAACCAAAGAACTCTATATTAAAGATTATCTCTTTCTACAATAATTTAAAGATACTTTTATAAAAGAGTTGTTAGGTTTACCTCCAAAAAGGGAATTTGATTTCACTATTGATATCATTATAGGATAAAAAATTCAATTTAAGGCTCCTTACAGAATGGAAATAATTTAATTGGTCAAGTTAAAATCCCAACTTTGTAATATGTTTGCCAAAGTTTTGATTCAGCCAAGTATTTCACTATGGGGTGCACCTATACTATTTATAAAAAATATGGATGTAACCCTTTACCTATGCATATTTTATAAGATATTGAATAAATAAAATATTAATAACATGTATCCCTTACCATGCATTAATTATATATTCAATCAAGTTTTGGTGAAATAGTCTTTTCCAAGATCAACCTTCGATTTGGTATCATAAGTTGAGGATAAATGAGGAAAACATTCTAGAAACAACTTTCAGGACTAGATACAAGAACACTGAATCTACAATGCTTCCTTTAGGGATAAAAAAATCACTTATATAATTCATTAATCTCATGATCAATGTACTTATAAATTACCTTGATCATTTTGTGCTAGTTTTACTTGATGACATCCTCATCTACTCAAAAAGTGAAGAGGAGTATATTGAGCATTTGTGTTTGGTTTTACAATGATTAAAAAAGCACAAACTCTATGGTAAATTGTCTAAGTGTGACTTATTTCAGATAATAGTACAATACTTGGGACATATTATATTCACATAAGGAATTTTAGTTGATCTAAATGATAATAGAGCCAACATGGAATGGCCAATACCTAGGAATGGGCATTAGGTGCGTAACTTTATGTGATTAGCAGGATATTAAAACAAAATACCAAATTTATCTAAGATATAAAATAAAATAATCTATCTCAAATGGAAACAATTTTTTTTTTTGGTATGATGAGTGTGAAGAATCCTTTTGAAATCTGAAAATGAGGCTTACTTCAACACTGGTACTATAGATTTTAAATCTAAATGGCCACTTTAAAATGATAACTAATGCTTATTGAGATAGTTTTAGAAGAGTTTTTATACATGATGATTCAATTATAGCTTATGAATAAATTAATTTGAAGCCATATGAGGCACATTATGGCACACATGACTCAGATTTAGCTATCATAGTGCATGCTTTACAAGTATAGAGGCATTATTTGTTGGGACAACCTTTTGAGCTCAAAATTGATAACTTGGGACTCAAGTACATTTTAACCCAACCTAACCTTAATTATCATCAATTGTTATGGCTATAATTATTTTCAAAATATTATATATACATTAGATACATTAAGGGTAAATAAAATAAAGTTGTAGATGCCCTTAGTCATAGAAGGTACATTACATATTTAGCTACTATCAAGAGTACCTTTCGAGACTAGGTAATACATTTATCACCAGGAGATGAATTATATGTGTAGGTAAAGAAAAAATTATAAAATAATTTATAATATCTTAGATATAAATTATTCTAACTTGAAAAAGATGGACTTTTGAGATATCATGGAAAAATCTATGCACATGACAAGGAAAACTGGATGGTTATGTTGCTAAGAGAGTTTCATAATGCATCATTTTCAGTACATCATAATGTGACTAATCTCTTATTAGATATAATACCATTTTATTTATATAAAGGAATAAAGAAAGACGTGGAATATTTTATGTTTATATGTCTATAATGTTAGTGATTCAAGGCTAAACAAGTGGATCCTGCTAAATTATTATACCCACAATTCATAATAGAATAGAAGTGACAAGTCTTTAGTATGGAATTTGTCTAGGTATTTAATATTTCAATACATCATCATGATATGATATTGGTGGTCATAGATAAAATCATCAAAGTATCACAATTAATTCCAAGTAATTTTATAGATGATGCACCAATTCTTGCCAAGAGGTTTGTAAAAGAAGTGTGTAGATTACATGGGTTTCTAGAAAGTATAATTTTATATAGGGACCCTATGATGAATTCAAGGTTTTGTAAAAATATTAATACAAATTTGGGTACACAGTTGAACTTTGGTATATATTACCATCTAAAAGTATATGGATAAACAAAGGAAGAAAATCATATCTTAGAGGATCTTTTGATGATGCATTACACGGAATAGAAATAAAAATGGGAAGAATACCTACATTTGGCTGATTTTGGTTATAAAATTCATTCCAATAAGATTTAAAGATATGTCGTTTTGAAGTGTTGTATGGTATGATGTGATAAAAACCAATAAGCTAGAATAAAATAAAAGATAGAGTGGTATTTGGACTTGATATGTTTGCTAAATGGAAGAGTATGTGAAGATAACAAGGCATAGATTAGTTGAACCCAATGATAATTAGAAAATATATGATGATTTCAAAAAGAAAACAAGGCATTTCTAAGTAGGATATGAATTTTTTTATGGTTCAAACCCAAAAATAATGCCATTAAGTCAAGTAAATGAGCAAAATTTTCACCAAGATATGTGGGGTAATTTGAGGTTATAGAAGTGATAAATCATGTAGTGTATAGTACTAATTTTCCACTATATTTAGAATAATTTAATAATGTTTTCATGTATCTTATATTAAGAAATATATATAGTTGATACTTCACATGTTTTGGATTGAAGTACATTACAAGTTCTAGATCTATGGGTGGTCACATTATAACCAATAAGAAGAATTGATACAAACTTAGTTTGTGTAATAGGGAAGTATCACAATGAAATGTCTAGTGTGACCAATATTCTAGAGGTAGTGCCACATGGGAGGATTCTAAGGAATTATTTAAGCTAGTTCCTCATTTATTTGAATAATTTTTTATTTATAAATTTTATTTAAAATAAAAGTCATCAGGACAATGACCTATTTTAGGGGGGAAGGATATCAAATCATGTCTCACTCTTCAAATACATCATTCTTATTAGTGATGGAAGTGAAACTAATGATTAGTAGTTTTCAATATTAACGATATATCTAGACATTTATGTTATATTATTTAAGTTTTTTACTATTTCCTTTCATGGTTAGTTATGATTAAAGTACATTTTCATGTGCTTATGGATATATTATATTGCTATGTATTATATCGATTTGGTTCCATTTTCCTATTTAATTTATTGTAAACAATATATTTGATGTGCATAAATTATATGTACTTTATTATTTCGTTGAAAGCTCAAACTAACTACATTTTTATTTGATTGAGGTATTTGCAAGAATATCCCACCCTCATAGAGTAGAAAAAAGGAGAGTATTTTAGGGGAAGAGGATGCATATACCAAAACTATGGTTAGAAAGAGTGAAACAAAACCCACATAAACACTTATA
>JARHVA010001931.1:2310000-2407500 GCA_037957365.1 Torreya grandis | reverse complement strand
AAAATACCCAAAAAAATTAATTTACTCTAAATACCCCTAATTAAATATGTTCATAACATATGACCAAATATCAAAAAAAAATTCCAACATTTTAGAAAATACCAAAACAACCTATGAAGACTCAAAACATGCAACTAAACCAATATTTAAAAGGGGAGTAGTGATGCCTCTACATCATACGAATGAGGATCAAATGGAAACTTCAAATACAATTTATAAGTGATTAATATTGTATACTCTTTACAACACCTTTTTTATAATGAAATATCCTCTTGGATTTGAAGGTCTACTTGAGACATGTAGACCTTTGTGGTTCTTGTCTTTAGTGGCTCCTCCTTATTTCTTCTTTCTCTTGCTTCCACCTTTGAGGTCATGCTTTTGCACTTTGATCTTCAAATTGATACTCTTCAACAATTTTTCCTTCTCCTATAATCAATATACACATGAAACACATATGTCAATGTAAATAATTTCTTGTTCATCTTCCTGGCATCCACTCTCTTGATCTTGATTTTTTGGATTTGCTATTTGTGGGAATTATATTATTTGTTTTCTCTTATCTCTTTCAAATCTCTCAAAATATATAACATTATTATATTATTTTTGATATTTTACTTGATCAATGAATTATATCTCCATGACCTGTGTTCTCACTTTCTCAACAAAATAGTCTAAACCCTCCCTCTTTTGTATGTATGACAAATGATTTGGCAAACTAGAAAAGAATCTTTCTACATGCTCATCTGATAATGATCCATAAAATTAATAAATAATAATCTTGTGTATTTTAATTTTTATTTAAAATATACATTCATTTAATAATTTAGAAATTGACTTTCAAAACATGAATTTGACAAAAACAAGTAAAGACATGCTCAAAACATAACACACAATTTGATAACAGAGTTCGACATGATGGCATACATCTCTGAGTCCTATATCAGTTGATGTATTAGTAATAATGCTTGAAAAATACTTAAAAATGTATCCAAAATGAAAAATTAACAACTAAAAATTTTTTCCTTGGAAAACAATAATATAAGTCCCTTTTCAGATTTTCTCCCAATTCTGCCTTTGGCACTCTTTGCAAGCTATCCAAGATCTCTAGCCTTAGCCATTAAAAATGGATTATAAGCTCATTTTAATGTGTTTAAATACAAAATACCATGCTATATATATCATTTATTACTTTATCCCAAGTGGTTGGGCCTTATCTTTTTACATGAGAGGATAATGGTGTGAATCCCCATATTTTACACTTTTGGTGGTGAGCCATATCATTTATCCCACATTATAAAGTGGAGGGAGGGGGGCGGCACATAGTAGTTAAATACCAAAAAAAAATTGGTATGATATGCCAAGTAATTGGCATTGGCATGTATTTCAATGGTATGTGTGGATTTAACCATGGCATGTGGTAGGTTTGTGGATGTGGAGAGGTTTCACGTGGATATTTAGACATGAAAAGTGGATGTTTGGGAATGTAACATAGGGTTATGTAGACATTAGGTGGTATCACATGGATTTTGGGATATGGAACATGGCAGGTGGGTTTAAAATGAAACATGGAATCTAGAAAGTATGTGGTGTTTTGGAAATGGTAAGTTATGTGGTTTGTTTGGAACATTCAAGGATAAATAATTAAAATTGGATCATTGTAATTAATTGGTGGAAAGCCACATGGTTTCTTGAGGACCCACCACATGGTCTAATCTCCACTCACCACTTTTCATCCACTCACCACTTGTCAACTACTCACCACTTGTTGACATCTACCTAGATGTTCCATCCAAACCCAATTTTTTAATTTCCCTTCTTGATCTTCAATGTGTGATATCTTACACATATAGGCTCCATTTTGTGAACCATGAGATGCACTAAAAATCTCTCAATGAGCTCTTTTTTGTGACAAAGATTAACCTAACATTTTATATCTCTTTTTTAGATTGAATATGGATTCTCTTAGATCAATCCTCCCCATTGAGAAGGCTTTTTGTCTTCAAAATGTTGGTATTAGACCTGGTACTCAATATGAGGATCTTTTCATGGCTCTCACTCTCAACCCTAGCTTGGATGATCTCTTGAATGTTAGTTGGTTTTAGGTCTTCAGATCTAATTCTATTATATGTCATCTGGTGTTATAATAGTCACCATTTTATAATTACCCTCTTAGAATTTTACATAGTTTTACAAACATTGCCCTTCTTTGGTCTTTACAAAAATTGTAATGATTACAAACATTGTCCATACATGGGTATTATGCATTTATAAACAAGGCCTATATTTAGGTCTTACAAAAATAAGGCAAATATGTATGCATGTTTGCAAACTATAAAACATATAGATTAAAACATACAACCTATCTTTTGAGCTATTCCTAATGCTTCTCATGACTACATCTTTTTGTTGTCCTATAATGTTCCTATCTACAACATAGATGAGTAAAATAACATTGAATGAACCATTTTCCTATAATAGTTACTACTGATGTGCTCATATGAGATATTATATCCCATCTTTTACAATGCTATACTAATTTTCCTTCTTGGAATAAGTTGCCTTTCTTAGAGATTAATATGTTTTACCTAAGATAATTCCACTAAATTGAAGTTGAACCACATCTAAATAAACTTCATCTAAAAATTTGGTGGTAATTTCAAACCCTAGTTTACATGTTTTACTTACATGTACATTATTACCATCATCTATTTTATCTAGACAATAGGGTTGGAAATGTGGCTTAGTTTCCAAACCTAGGGTTTCTACAACATATTTTGAGATCAAATTCATTTGATAATTTTTGTCCATGATATAATTTATCTTATAATGCTTCACTATTATTATTTTAAAGAAATGTTACTTACCATTCTAGCATGACAATTTCTAAACTATCAGCTTTTCATTGATTATCATCTCCCTTGCTGATGTTGTCTCTAGTTCTGACAGACAAGACTCTATCTTCTACTTAATTGAAGATGTAGTTACAACCTTTGTCTTAGGTTGTGGATAACTTTTCCTATCTTATTTTAGCATTTCCCCCCTAATATTGAAGTGAAAATCCAACTTCATGTTTTCTTTAGGTAACCTCATTTTGACAGTTTTCTTCTTGACATGTCTCTTAAGCATCTTTATATGGATTTTTTAGGAATAATTATAAGATACATTCAAGTATTTATTATTTTCATACCTAAATAAGTTGTTTGAATATTTTTTTCCAATGTAACTATCATGTCTTTAAATATTGCTTCTTCTAGCTCTTCAAGATGTGCATGTTGTTGCTTGAATAACTCTTTAATTCAACTTCTTATGATATTTGTCCTTTGACTCCATATCCTATTCTTATATGGACTAGTCTCTTTTCCACTTGGATAGGATATAAAATTACTTGACCATTAATTCTAAGGCCTTTTCCTTTAAATCCCATTTTAGCTAACAACTTACAACCTATTCCCTTTGTGTGGTTTTTAAATGTATCAACACATGACTTTGATAAATGTTTAGGGTTAGTACATTTAGTATCCCTAACAATGTCAATATAGCTATAAGAGTTGGTTTTATTATTTTCATCTTTAGTATGTACATCTTAAGATATATTGATAATTAGAGCATCATTTTCTTCTGGACTTTCAACATCATTCTTAATAATATGACTAGTAGGAGTATATGAATTAGAAGAATCACTGCTATAACCATAATATACCTTAGAATAATCACTACTATAACTAGAATGTACCTTTATAATATAGCTTGGAAAAATATCTTGGATGAATCCTTCATTTAGTACTTGATGTTTAGGAGAATTGAGATTTTTAGCTTTTTTCACAAGTGCCTTCCCCTTTTCTTTGCATCTCTACTCATTTTGCTTCTTGAACATAACAGATCCTGACTAGGATGTAGTATCCAACATTGTTTGGTAATATAACATTATCAAACATAATGTCTACAAATATCTAAATCTCCATGCATCCTTTTGTTCTATCAACATTCCTATTGTAGTTCTACTCATAGTGCATTAATGCTCTGTTGGAGCCTCTCGATCTACTATTCCTATTATTGCTCTTCTACTTGCCAACTTTGCTTTTGAGATTGTATGTATTGTATTATCATAGTGATAATGGAATTCAGCAAAAATTAAATATGAGCTAGTGTTGGATCTATTGTTATACAATAAATGATTTTGGTTAAAACAACAAAATTGCAAATTCACCCACAAACTAAGTTTTGATATCAAACTTGACACCAGAACAATGCCTAAATGGAAGTTAGCCTAGCATACTAACTACTATGATACCAATCTAATCTATAAAATTAAGTAATAATATGCTTGTGTATTTTAATTTTGATTTACAATATCAATTTATGGAATAATTTAAAAATTGACTTACAAAACATGAATTTGACAAGAACAATTCAAGGCATTCTCAAAACACAACACACAATTTTATAACAAAGTTTGGCATGATAGCCTACATCTCTGGGTCTTATATCGACCAATGTATTAGGAAAAACACTTTAAAAATACTTAAAATTATCTCCAAAATGAAAAATGAACAACTAAAAAATTGTTCCTTGGGAAAAAATAATATAATTCCCTTTTCAAACTTTTTCCTAATTATACCTCTAGTACTCTCTACAAGTTGTCCAAGCTATCTAGCTTTAGCCCTTAACAATGGTTTCTAAGCTCATTTTAATGTGTTTAAATTAAAAAATCCCATGATTTATATAGTTTTTATGCCCATAGCCCAAGGGGTTGGGCCTTATCTTTTTACATGAAAGGATAATGGTTCGAATCCCCATAATCTACATGTTCGATGCTGAGCCATATCATTTATCCCACATTGGAAAGTCAGGGGAGACACATAGTAGTTAAATACCACAAAGTTCATGGTATGATATTCCAAGTAATTGCCATTGGCATCTATTTTGATGGTATGTGGGGATTTGACTGTGGCATGTGGTAGGTTTGTGGATGTGGAGAGGTTTCACATGGATATTTTAGACATGAAATGTGGATGTTTGGGCATGTAACATAAAGTTATGTGGACATTGGGTGGTATCACGTGGATGTTGGGATATGGAACATGGTATGTGGGTTTAGAATGAGGAATATAATGTGGAAATTATGTAGTTATGTGGAAATGGTAAGCTATGTGGTTTGTTTAGAACATTTAGGGATAAATAATTAAAATAAGATCATGGTAATTAATTGGTGGCAAGCCACATGTTGGATTGATGACCCACCACATGGTCCAATATCCACTCACCACTTTTTGACCAGTCACCACTTGTTGATGTCCAACTGGATTTTCCATCCAAACCAAATTTTTTTATTGCCCTTCTTGATCTTCGACACATTATATCTTACACATATGAGCTCTATTTTGTGAAACATGAGATAAACTAGAAATATCTTGATGATATCATATCCGTGACAATGATAAACCTAAAATTTGATGTCTCTTTTTTATATTGAATATGGATCCTCCTAGATAAGATAATATCTCACATCTTTCTTTTTCTATTTTTTGGTCCTTCATATTGGGTAGTTATACTCTTCTATGAAAGTATGTTTTACCTTACTCCCCTTTAAGTAAATCTCTTTCACCTTGCTCCTCTTTTAATAATGTTTCTTCCACCTTGATCCATCCTCATCCAAGATATCTCCTTGGATCAATGATCTTCTTTAGCTATTTACTATCCTTTTAAGCCTCTATTGGATATCAAACTACGACACCAATTATTGCAATCAATTGTAATCTTCTTTGAGCATTCTTATCAAACAATCTTTAGCTTAATTTAATTGAATTTGAGAAAATTCACAACATGAAAACAAAAAAAAAATTGCCTTTTCTTCATGCCAATCTTCTCCATAGATCTTTCCTACTCTGATACCAAAAATGATTTAGAGGTTTATCAATCAATCTCACTTAGTCTTATTTCATCATTCCCTTTCTGGGAAATGGCTTATTTGTTCAATCCTTATTTCAATGGATATGAGGTTCACCTAATAGATGAAAATTATCTAATGCATTTACATTTCTTAATAGATTCTCAATATTCCTCTTTGTCCATATGAAACACTCTTCATTACTCTTTACCTCAATCTACACAACTCAACCTACTCATTGTTTGATTTAATTTTTTTGTCAATGATTTATTATTACAACATGTACTAGTATGGAAATACTCTAAAATTAACCCAATCATTTCATGCACATGCTATTTATATAATTTAAAAATCTAAAGCAAAGTTCTAATTTAATCTTTTTTTATTCATGTGTTGCATTTAAAACTTTAGATGAGGTTATTTATATTTATATAGAACTCGAGAGATAACTCCTTCACTTTATCATTCATTCAATTTACTTTCAACTATCTATAATGATTCCATCGATTCTGTCTAGTGTCCATGCATTGATTCCATGAACCCTACTTAATGCCCTTGCATTCTATCCACACAATAAAAAATATATTTTTTAATTTTTTGTTCAATTTTTATCAAGATTGTGTAATATTTATTTCATTCACTATGAATATAAAGTATAGACCCAGTCTTACATTCATGCCTCTTTCCACCTTTAAGCAATTTTACACACAATTGTATATAATTACATGGTCTATATGAATTATATGGGACACTTAATTCTTAAAGCAATGAATTCAAATTACCAATATAAAAAAATAATATTAATTAAAAATGTGTATTTATTTCAAGATGTTATCAATGCAGTAATAATTTCTTAAACACTCAACTTACTATAGTCAATTTGATTAGTTACTTATAAGAACAGGGGTTTACAGGATTTAAATGATTTCTATATAACATAACTTTACCCTTTAATTGTTTCTTATATTTATCACCATATCATTTCAAATACATTATTATAACTTAATGCATGTCTTTCTCTCCAGTGGGTTAGTTTTCTTACACTAATCAAACATAAGTCATGTCTTACAAGGTATACAAGTCTAAAGATAGAATATTGAGCATGTGAATATCTTTTCTAAATGATTATCCATCCATTATATAATATACATCCCATATAAATATATTATACTTATCTAACCATTTGATACTCAACACAGTATCACATACTCAACCTTTGAACTCTCTCAATGAAACAATTTCCAATATGTAGAATGCAAGTTAGAACAACGTCTACAATGTATTCCCTCATAGAAATAAATGAAATCAAACTTGAAATAAGTCAACGATATTTATAAATGAACTATAATAAACTCACCAATAATACCAAACATCTATTTGATCAAGAAACTTTACACATGCTCCCTTTGAACTATCAATGCCATAAATATTCAAACAATGCAAAGTCTGCAAAAGAACTCAAGAACACAATACAACTTATTTATTCATTCACTTTCAGGGATTACATGTTCTTTTTCATTAAAATAAAACCCCTTAATCCCATCTCACTTGAATTACCTCTCTTGAATTACACTCAAAACCACTATATATTACAAAAATGGCTCATAACTAACTTTTGTAACTTCTCACTTGTACGGGAAGTGTCTCCTAATTAATTTATCTACTAAAAAATACCAAAAAAACATTCATTTAATCTAAATAAACTTAATGACATAATGTCATAACACATGACCAAACATCACAAAATGTTTCCAACATATTTAAAAAGACTAAAACAACCTATGAAGACTCAAAACATTCAACTAGACTAATATTTACAAAGGGGGTAGTGATGCCCCTGTACCTTATTAGTAGAGAGAATGTGTGTATATGGAATTGACTTGGATCTTTGAGTGATCTAAATTATATAATGTTAAATCTAATATCATTCTCATTCCACTATACTTTCTAGTTTACATGTGTATGCATGCTGTCATATTATATAGAGGATTACTTTCCATAGTCTATGTGATTGTTACTTGCATTATTGTTTATACTACATATGGGTTATAGTTGAATTTTTGATATATATATTGATTTTATCTTCCCATCTATGAATGGAATGGCCACTCCTAGTGGGGAGGTGTGAGGGAGACTGATGGTCAATGTTTGGAGGAAAAGCACCCTAATGGTGCTCACCCTCTCTTCAACTAATCAACCATTATGTAAACATACTCATGGCTATTGATTGTTAGGATATGTTTTAAATCTAAAATTTACTATTATACACCGTATCATGTGTATTCTGATATTTAGTAATAAATTATAATATTTGTACATTCAATTTTATTATTATTAAATATAATATTCATTATATACGTGTACATGATTAAGAATGTTGAAATAAAAAAGCATGTATATTTATGTTTATCTCTAGATATGTATTATTTTAGTGTAATTGCATGCCTTTCATCTTGTTATATGTTAAGAGAGGAATTTTATCTTTTTAACTATTTTATGTTATTTTAAACCTAACTAGATCACATCTTAACCAATGGATTATTTTTACTTTATGCACTTACTATTTTATATGTATTTATAGGTAAAAAAATAATACATAACAATAATTAATGAAGATGATTATGAGTAACTTATGTGGAGAAAAAATATGTAACTTTAAGTGTAACCTAGTGCAGTTGTTAAATTTAAGAATTTTGTGATTTTATTATGTTTTTTAATATTTAGATATTTTATATTTTAGGATTTTTTGGATTATCTGATGGTTTTAGTTTTTTGAATTTTAAGTATATATAAAGGGTCACTAGAAAATTTAAAATATGTTCTAACATAATGGATGAGAGTAGTAGTGGATGGATGGGATTTAGGATGATATAGGATGATAATGGAGGATTTTTTGGGATGATGATAGATGACATTGTATAATGATAGGAATATTGAAGGACCATTCCATGTGAGAACCAAGTATCCAATAATCAAATTGCCTTTTGTATGATATGTCAAGATTTAATCTAATTACTTATCAAGGTCGAAATTAGAGAAAAGGTGGGCATGATAATATGAATATAGATGATGCAAGATGTTTAGTATAGATCAGGATGGTTGAATATGATTTATAAAAGCATGAGGATTTGGATGAAAAATATGGATTGGATGAGCCTACAATATTTATATGGGTATGGGTTTCCCAAGAGTTTCAAGGTACTTGTAAACAATAAATTATTTACACATGATGCCAAAAACCTATTTTTCATAATGGTAATTTCCCAAGGTACAATAATCATTATTTTCACCATTAGATGAATAATTTTTCTTTCTATTTTGATTAATGATTTTAATTTTAATTTTTAACTTTTCGCATCTAAATTCATTGAAGGATTATGATATTCATAATGCTAACCCTTTATGATATTTTAGTTACATGCTCTAGAGATGTCAATTTAAACTTTGTTGATTTCTAGATTGGCTTCATCCAAATTCATTACGATGCCATCATATCCCATGTTCTATAAATGAGGGTGAAGTGGATTTTTTATTTCATGGATAATTTTTATTTATTTCTTAAAGGATATGATGGGATGTGGGGATAATGATGTGAAGGGGGGTTGTTAGCAATAATCTCATATTCTCTGAGACTAAGAGTGTCTACCTTATTTGGATTTTAATTTTGGTTTTATATCACCTAAAATAGGTTTTAACTAAGGGACTTGGGTTTTTGAATTTTTCAATGTTTATTTTAATTATTCCATAGTGCTTTAAACAAGGTTTCACCATGGGAATTTTATTCTAGATTTATAGAATTTTGAATTTAATTGCCCCTTAGTGACTCAAACAAAGTTTCTCTAGAGGATGTTTATTTTGGATTTTGATATTTTTTATTGTCTCTTAGTGCCTCAAATGAGGTTTAATTTTGGGATGGTATTATATATTTATGCTCTATTGGTTAGATGTTATTCATTAAATTTTCCATTGATCGATTGCTATAGAGGAAGGCTGATGGAAAGTGATTTTCTCAATCCCAATCAATAGGTGCAAGAGATTGAATGGAAATATGGAGAAAAGGATGGGTGATAATGTTTTTAAATATATTATTGGCAACATAATCCTCATAGGTGATCCATAAACTATATAAACAACACAATTTTTTGAAAATGGATACTAGATTATCAATTGCCAAAGTAAATAAAATTGGTAGCGAAATGTTCTAAAAATGAATAGAAGTGAATTGATAAAATATGTATATTCATTATTACATTTAAAATTTCTTACTATATGTCATTCATAACTTTTCATGTTTATTTCTAGTATTCTATTAATCCATTTACAACTAAATTTAAACAAAATATAGAATAAGCCAAAAAGAAAAGTGACACCAGAAGTGATAATGGATTTCACCCATCATTTGGGTAATATGATCCATAATAAATATATGAAAGTATTTATAATTTAAAACTTAGATCAAGAATGTATTATGAACTTGAAATAATTCTAAAACTGACTTTAAGACTTTGATTCTTTTAATAGACATCTTTCCTCTGCCTATAGCATCTTTTTATCCATTCTCTATATATTTGTGCATGTATTCATTTGAGTCTATCTCAAACTCTTAAATGGTATTACTAATGAATATGAGTGTTAAACCTCATGGTATTTTTGTAACTCCAATAATAACCTTGAAACCTAAAACTATATACATCCCTCCAAGCCACAGGCCTTAAAAACAAATAGAGGAAATAAAAATAAAATAGTTATAGGTAGAATTATATCTCAAATACATATTTTCCTTATCTATCACGAAGGAAATAACCAAACTTGGTCTTTATCTTGGTTAGATATTCATGTTATATATCCATCCTTTGTTGAAAGCTAGATAAATAAGAGGAAACATAATCTAATCTATCTGAGATTCATTGCCTGAAATATACTTGAAATATATGGATTTACATATATACTTCTAAGTCCTAAAGGATTTACATAAAAAAATATATTTATTTTCCTAGATCACACTATCTTCTTTAAATTAAAAATTGAAGATAAATAGACCCATTTTAGACTATGAAACATAAGGTATGAATATACAAAACCTTACCAGATACTAGCCTGGTCTTTGTGCATCTATAAATTCTCTGTGGATTCAATGTATAGTTCCCAAATGACTTAGGTTGTCTTATTCAAATAATATCACCTCTAAAAATAGTGATCCCTAAATGTAACATCATCTTTTTCATGGTAAGAAATCCATATCAAAAAATCTTGATAATAGGCCCATCTTGACTTGGTTCCTTCAATGTTATAATGATGACTCGATATGTGGTGAGCTTCTCCCATAAAGAATTACCAACATAATACATGCCTATCTCTATGGATGTGTTAGTATTCCAATGCAAGTTTCCCTTAATATAAGACTACATCCAATATGAATGTGGATTTGGTAGTCATTTTTATAACCCTAAATCTCATGGCTCAACCTTGTAGAATATTGTTTTCATATACAATGTATTTTATCATATAGAAACTGACTCCCTTACACTCATAGTCCTAGAAAAAATGGACAATATACTTAAACAACCACTATATTTACGAGACTCTAAAATGGATTTTTTAATTCCATGGTCTCTTTTATTGACCAAGTTATAGACAGTCTTCAACATGGATGAATACCCACTTTGTCTAAATTGTGAGCTTCCCAATGGCTCCTCATTACTAATCGATGGCCCTTAATAACACTCAATGCCATGTGATTCTATAGGCTTAGGTTTTCAAAAAGAATAAGGTTATGGCCATTATCTGTTTGTATCCATGGCCCAAAAATCCATTCACTTAAGATGTCTATTTTGCATGCTCCATTTAATATAAATCCTCACCCCATTCATGATACAATGATGAGATTTATCATCCACCTCTAACTATTTTCTTGGATTTTTTTCCTTCTTTCTCCATACTAGCTATGTATTTCCCATATGCCATCACCTCTCTAATGTCCTTGCCCAAAATAGGTTTCGTTAATGGCTATAGAGCCATACCAAATGGAAAAATTGAGACCTCCTCCTCATACTTGACTTCGCTCATCTGGGTCCTCCTCCTTTGTGTCCAAGGACCATGTCCATAATAAGGAAGTGTCATCCACATTTTGGAGTCCATGTCTATCTGATAGTTATATACACATTTGTATTTGTTTTGTTACTCAATTGGTCACTTTTTACAAAAATAAAACTCATGCATTATTAAAAATCCCATATTTATGGGATAGAGGTACAAAAAATCATTGAAATAGGATTTTAAAATAATATAGATTGTGGCTTTAACCACATATTATAACATCCTTTTACATGATTTGGCCTAGATCCTTGCATGTAAAATAGAACCTTGACCAAACTGGGAGTTTGGTTGTTGAGATAACTTGAGGATCTCAGGCTGGATTATTGAGTTAGCATGAGCTAGGTTTTTGAGTCGATTTGGGTTGGCATGCTATCAATTTAGAATCTAGGTGAGTTGGGTTGCCAATTGAGTTGAGGTTACAATGCCAAGAGGGTTGGGGTGAAACTTTAAAAATAGATAAGATTTGGTGGTAGGTCATGTGGTGGCCTGAGGACCCACGACATGGGTTTGTCTAATTATTCCTTATCCAACACGATAGTAGAGATCCCCTCTATGATAAAATTGGGCTCCACCAGCTATGGTATTTGTATCTAACTTTTTGCAAACTAACAAAAATGGTGACCATAGTCCTCCACATCAAACCTTCCCATAAAGAGGCTTCTATCCAAAAAATTACCATGAATCTAATTGAGCCTGCTACATTACTTTCTACATCACACTAACAAACAAAAATTTAAAAAAAATCAATTGTCCAACTATAATTGAAACCCATATATGGAAAGTAAAAATAAACTTTGTATCCCTTCTACCAAATGAGTTGTTACCTAGAAGTCATACTCTAATGACTTCTCTCAACCCCTGCACTACATGAAGGTTAAGGTATTCTCATTGTTATCACATAAGGGAAATCATGATGATACATGCACCCAAAGATTTACATACAATTTTCACATATGTATAGTTACATTTTACAAATGTTTCCCATCTATAGGTCATAAATAGCACTCTTACATGACATACATGAAAACATATATGGGAGTATGAGAAAGTTTTAAATACAAACATTTCCCATATTACCATGGGACTTAGATGTATATAATGGAAGTATAAACATGTGTAATGAATTTTTCTATCCTAGGACGACTAATACACAATACTCACTACCTGATAATAATCAAGGGAACTAAAAACAACATAATCAATTGTTGTGTCCCTCAAATCCTATACCTATCAAACTCTAGTGTTATCTTGGAGAATTTTGATTAAAAGAGGTTCTTTACAACTCACAAATTTTCTACCTAGATTTAGTAAGTAGGAACTCCTCTACAATAGTATTGGAAATTATAACTAAGCATACTATTTTGATCTATAGTTATGCTTTATCAACTATTCAAATAACCATATAAACAATAAGGGTTGTTCCCTCTTACTAGTTTTCATAACTAAATAGTAAGTGACATCATCTTTTCAACTCTAACTTACCAAGAGTTAGATGAAGCATTTATAGTTTCAAAAGGATTTTAAAAAAAAGTTATACACAAAGGTATATTTTTTTATCAATATTAACCCACATAAAGGTTATCCTAATGTCAAGGATTAAAACTAAAACCTATGCTACATAGTTACATTGAAAATAGTGCATATCTCTTTAAGAAATGTGGAATGCACCTATTGAGTACTGGAGAGAAAATTTTGGTGTCTTAAAAAACTTCTTGTTTGCTTCTTGTAACTCTCAATAAAGTTTTGAAAACATACCAATTCATGAACTAGATAAAACTCAAAACTTAAAGTGTAAAAAATTGTCCAATATTAAACATTACTTTGTTTGACATTTCCATATCTTACCATGGAACTAGTCTTTTCACTTGTTCCTATAATATAAGGATATATGAATTTATAATATTATTAATAATATAAAATTAAAAGGTGTCACAACTAGCTAACAAAAACCAAAAATATTATGTCAATACCAATACGAAATTAGATTATAATCATACCTCAATCTACCCTCTGTAGCTAATTCCTCTTGGAGATACATTACTAAGAGTGCCTTGCACTTTATATGAATGCTTCCTAAAGAATAAAGGTTGTTCCTTTCAAAAAACCATCTCGCACCTCAAGTTTCAAAGTGTTTTGTTCTTCATTGGTGTTGATTCTGTAGGGCTAGTGGTTCTAGAATCTTGGCTATCAGAAGCTTTTCTTCTTCTAGAAAATTATAAGACCTTCCAATTTCCCTTTGTACTAGGATCCTTTCAATGTCAACTCAAATAGAAGATTCAAAACAAAAATCTAAAATTTAAAAACATAAAATTAAATTATATCACAAATGAAGCAAGGTCATGTAATCACTTTCTATGATACTAGATTTCATGCATAAACCATACAAACAACACCATTTTTTGAAAATGGATACTAGATTCTCAATTATCAAAGTAAATTGAATTGGTATAATTTTTTTATAGAAATGAATATAAGTGAATTGATAAAATCTTTAAACTCATTCTTGCATTTAAATTTTTTGATTTTATGTCATTCATATCTTCCTATGTATATTGTTAGTATTTTATCAATCCATTTGCAATTGAATTTAAACAAAATATAGAATAATCCAAAAATAAAAGTGACACCATAAGTGATAATAGAGTTCACCCATCATTTGGGATATGTCTCTAGGATTGTAGTTAACTAAAATCTGATATATTATCAATAGATGAAAGTATTTACAATTTAAAACCTACATCAAGAATGGATTATGACCTAAAATAATGTTGAAACTAACTTTAAGACTCTAATTCTTTCAACAAACATCTTTCCTCTACCTATAGTTTCTATTCATCCATTCTCTATATATTTGGGAATTTCCTCACTTGAATGTATTTTCAAACTCATAAATGAGCTTAATGATGAATAGGAGTGTTATACCTCCTAGCAGTTTTGTAACTCCAATAATAACCCTAAAAATTGAAACTATATACATCCCTTTAGGCCACAAGCCATAAAAACAAATAGAGGCAATAAAAATAAAATAGTTACAAGTAGGATTTTGTCTCAAATACATATTTTCCTTATCTATCACAAAATAAATAACCAGAGTTGGTCTTTATCTTGGTCAGATATTCATGTGATATATCCCTCCTTTGTTGAAAGCTAAATAAATAAGAGGAAACATAATCTAATATATCTAGGAATCATTTCCTAAAACATATGACTTTACATATATACTTTTAGGGCCTAAAGGCTTTACATAACATAGGATTATATTTATTTTCCCAGATCATACTAGCCTTACCAAATACTAGCCTAGTCTTAGTACATCTATAAAGTCTCTATGGATTAAATGTATAATCCCTAAATGACTCAAGCTATGTTATTCAAATAAGACCACCTCTCAAAATAATGATCCTTGAATGTAACATTATTTTTTCCTAGTAAGAAAGCCATGTCAAATGATCTTGATAATAGGCTAGCTCACTTGGTCCTTTTTGGTCCCTTTAATGCTGCAATGATGAATAAATATGTGGTGATATTCTCCCCTCAAGAAATACCAACATAATACTCACCTATCTCTATATCTCCATCAGCATTCCAATGTGATTCACCCTTAATAGAAGACTACATCTAATACAAATGCAAATCTGGTAGTTCTTTTTATAATTATAAATCTCATAGCTTGGACCTATAGAATATTATTGCCATATACAATGGATTATATCATATGACAACAAACTCCTTTACACTTATGTCTCAAATACACTAGGCAATTTGTTTAAACACCCACTATCTTTACAAGACTCTAAAAAGATTTTGTGATTCCATAGTCTCTTCCATCGACCATGTTTTAGATAATCTTCAACATAGATGAAGACCCACTCCATATAAATGGTGCACTTCCCAATGGATTGTCATTACCAATCAATGTCCCTTGATGACACTCAATTCCAAACAATTCTATATGCTTGAGTTTTTAAAGAGAATAAGGTTATAACCACTATCTTGATGCATCCATGGCTCAAAAATTCATTCACCTAGGACATCTATTCTTTAGGCTCTACTTAATATAAATCCTTACCTCATTCATGATACAAAAATGAGATCTATCATCTACCTCTATCCATTTTTTTTGGCTTTTTTCCTCTTTATCCATGTTAGCTATGTGTTTACCACACACCATCACCTGTTTGAGGTTCTTACCTAAAATAGGTTTCATGAATGGCTATTGAGCCACACCAAATGGAAAACCCAAGACCTCTTTAGACTTGGCTTCACCCATCCAAGTCTTCCTCCTTCATGGTTGAGGACCATGTCCATAACAAAGAAGTATCCTCCTCTTTTTAGATTTTGTGTCTATCTGATATATATACACACATCTTGATTTGTTTTGTTACTTAGCTAATCACTTTTTCCTAAAATAAAATTCATGCATTATTAAAAGTCCCAATTTCATGGGATAAAGGTATAACAAAGCCTTTAAATAGGATTTTATAACAATATAGATCATGGATTCAACCACATATTATAATGGCCTTTTGAATGAGTTGGCTTGTATCTTTGCATGCAAAATAGGACCCTAACCAAACCAAGAGTGTGGTTGTTGAGCTAACTCAAGGATATTAGGCTCAATTACTAAGAAAACATTAGATGGGTGTTTAAGTTGATTTGGGTTGACATGCTACAAATTTATAATCCTAGTGAGTTAGGTTTTCAGTTGAGTTGGGGTGCCAAATGAGTTGGGGTACAACTTAAAAAATAGATAAGATTTGGTGGCAGGCCATGTGGTGGAATAAGGACCCACCACATGGATTTCTTGAATTATTCCTTATCTAACAAGGTGGCAGAGCTCTCTTTCAGGATAAAAATGGGCTCCATTAGCTATGATCTTTGTAGTCATCCTTTTGTAAACTAATGAAAATGGTGACCATAGTCCTTTGGATCAATAGGGACTATTAACAAATCCTATATCAAGTTAGATTAATTTTCTTTATAAAATGTTAAAGTATCACTAACACCTTTATCTTTATGAACCAATGGCTTGTATTCAATGCCATGAGAATCTTTATGTACTTATATATGGACTAGTTTGATGATTCCTTCCTCATAAAGGCCAAGGAATTTTCCTTTATAGTTCATACTTTGGAGGATTTTATTTTCTATATGATATTTTTTACTTTGAAAATAAGTCTTGGGGGTGTCCCTATATAAACCTAAATAATTTTGTTTGTTTAATTCCTCATCGGAGAGGAGGCCAAATATTATAAATTATGTTTTTCTAATATACTAAGATGTTGATGTTAATTTTTTGTAAATGTTGGGGGTGTCCAAATGGAAGGCACTTTGATGGTTTTTGTCTATGAGTATTATTGTCACTTTGGGCATGTGGTATTTGGTGTTATATGATTCGATATGTGATGGGAGATGGGTTAATAATCCAATGAAATCATTATCAAATATATATGGTTTGTTGAATATGGGTGGTCAGTCAAGGTTAGGTTGGTCAAAATGAGGCTGACTAAGGATGGGTGATTGATTAAGTGATATTTATCAAATATTAGCACATTAAATATGGGTCCTTCATTAAATATGGATTTGCCAATAATTATTTGGTATTCCTAAATATGGGTGATTAAAAAAAAATGGATTCATCAATGACGTGTTACTTACATAACATGCCCTATTTTTCAAACTAAAAATGGGGACCCTCTTTTTACTTTAGAGACTGTTCTTATACCATTCAAGAGCTCACTATGACTGATTGGTTTAAATAAACCTTCTTAGCAATCTACTAGATGATTAGTTACAAGTGACTGAATGGGGTTTACTTTAATGTCTTTATATTTCTACATTTTATTTCAAGATTTTATTTAGGATTGAGTTAGTTTTCATGCCTAAATTTGCATCAATATACTAAGTCTTAGTCTATTTACTTGTGTTTCAAAACACATTTTATTATTTCCTTTTATACTATTTCACTTTAGCTTTGTGCAAATTACTTAACTTTTTATATTTTTCTACTTATTTTCCTAAATAATTATTATTCATTTCTACTTCAATGTAAATATAAATCACTAAATGTTTATAAGGTATTACTCTTTAACTTAGCTTATTTTCATTAAAATGAACTAAATAGGCTTGGGACTGAGCAAATGACTAAGTTGTTTCATGATTTTCATTCTATACTTAGTCATCTTTGGCTTTGGACTTAGTCATTTTAATTTGAATTTTGGCTAGCCATTGATTTTTAAATTATTTAATTAGTTACTTTTTAGATTTTTCCTTAATCATTTATTTTCATATATTTATCCATTGTTTTTTAAAGTCAAATCATTGACTATGCATTTCATATTTTTCCTACAAGGTTTTCAAAGTTTAGTATAATTTTGATAGAAAGGGCTAAGTTAAATAGTTTTAAATTAGCCTCCACATTTTTTAGACAAGGAGGTGGTCTTCGTAAGAATTTTCAAAGTCTTTCACTCTTTAGGAAAGATATCAATATTGAGTTATAAATTTTGGGTAAAGGCTTAACAACAAAAGTCATGAAGAAGATAAAAGTTCTAAAGACTTCATAAAAACCATTCAAATATTAGGCGTTTGGAAAAAGTGTTATGATTTTGTTAGAAATTTCACAAATAAAAGTTCTGATAGAAAAATTGTGAAGGCTTAGACCTTCAAAACAAAATTCTCAAATTAAAGTCTACAGAAATCTTGAAGATTTTGTAATAATTTTCCATGTTATTTTATTTTCAAAAAATATGTTGTGAAGACTAGTCAAAACATTTGGTCTAAATAAAAGATTTTAAGGTCAAATCCTAAACATAAATTATGACAATAAAAGATCCAAAGACTTGGTTATTCATAATGAATGATTTTTGGGTCTTGAATAAATCATGAAGAATGAAGGAAAGGCTTTCCCTTTCATGAGAATTGTCATCGTATATTTTACATGATAAGTCTTCATCAAAGGATGTGAAGATAGTAAAAACATTAAGAGTTAAAGGAAATAATATGTGGCATTGCAAATCCAAAAGCTCAAGTGCCTAGGATGATATATATATTTCATGTGGTATTTTATTATAACCCTAAGATCCTATTAGAGAAAAGGGCACATTGGCTTCCAAGACAACAAGGCACGAGCTTAACTTTTATGACCCATCTAGACATCAAAACTATAAAGAGGATGAGAATAGATTGTGGATCTAATTTGATTTAAAAAATAAAATTTCACTCTAATAATTAACATGAGCTACATATCAGTATTAAGCATGAAGCATAAAATATAAATAATATGCCTTAAAGAGGCATGGATCTAACTACATAGGACATGGGTAGCTGACTATCCCAATTTAATATCAAATTCATTCCCCCTATGGGATTTTATCACTTATTTGATCTATCATGGTTCCCAATATTTTTTGGATGTAATTGAGTGGGATTCATGCCCAATGAACCTTAAGCGGGATGGCCACATTGATGATTGTTTGAACTTCCCCATTAGTGGGTGAATTTGAATTTGAATTTATATTTTGAACTCCTTAAACCTATGTGACTATATAAGATTAGATCTTATGTTGTCTTAAAGGGATGGTCCTTTTAGGATTGAATAAGTTATAATTCAGCTATCTCCCTTAGAATAGATTATTTAGTGGAACAAACATGCTTGGATTCTCCATAGTTAGTAGACCAATAATTTTTCATGCTTTCCTAGTGTAGTTTTTTTCTTTCTAATATGAGAGTGAAGTTTATAGCTAAATGGTCATTTTAAGTCTCACCATTGATTAATTAGAATGAGAAAATTTTATACTTCAATTTTTTTGGAGATAAGTATTCATATCATGTGCATATATGTATTGGTTATAGTCCTCCTTGCTCTTAACAACTTATCCCCAGACTCTCACACCATCCTCTATCTAGAGTTGTGCTAGGTATAGCTTTGATAAGGACTATTTTATATGATATTTTATCAACTAAATGCTTTAGATTCATCTTTGTGGTAACCGGGCCTTTCTTCTCTTCCTCCCTGCCCTTCCTTCTTTATATATTTTTTTATTAGTATGTTATTTTGGGATTAATAAAAATCCATATTTAATATTCAATCATGATTATTGAATGTCATCCATCATCATTTAAGCATTTTTTAATATATTAGTTGTGGGATAATTGAGTCTCAGAGTGTTTACATCTTAATGCAACAATTAGAGTTAGTTTCACCAACCATGGCCCCTTGAAATGGAATGGTCATAATGAGCTGACTAGGTTACCCTAGCTACCAAGACATAATAACCAAGACCTTGGGGAGAATTACTAGTATAATTCTCCTTTTAGGAGAGGAAAGGATTAACAACCCTTGCTTAACTTTTTATTATGTCAAAATACCACATCAACTTGAATGGTTCTAGAGGAAGGGCTTGATCTAAAATTCAAGTGCCTTTTTTGAAAAATTTTAATCCTAAAACACTTATGTGTTTTTGCCTAGCTAGTCCTATGGCCTTAGCATGGATAGATGGTCATAGTTTCTAGTAAATATCCTAATACCCATTCATGACATGCCTAATAATCCTTATTCATTTTTTATAAGATACATGCATGGTGATATTCTAACAATAGAATAACACATTTAGGAATTCAAAGATGAGATCATTAGAACTCATATCCAACATGAATATGTGGCTTGTCACTTATTTCCTTATTATTTAAATAAGTATGTATATGAATGGTACATTGGAATTCTAGATGAGTGTATATCCACATGGGATACTTTATAAAGTTTATTCCTAAGCCACTTTATAGAGCCTATCAATCATTTTATCCTATACCATGAGTTTGCTACATACCATAGGGAGCCCAATTAATCTCTAAATGTTCTCAACCAATGCTTCCATCAACTATATATGCATTTAAAAGACCATTTCCTATAGATTAAAGCATTAATCATACAAATTTACTTAAAATTTTATTTCCCCTCAATGTTATGTTTATTAAAAGGACTCTTTTAGCTCTGACATCTATGGCAATGACTTATCAAACAACTTTACAACATCAAAGAAAAATCCATGGCTCATGATCAAAATATTAATTTTTCCTACCCATTAAGACAATTAAATGTTCATCTAAAAAATCCTTTAGTCTACTTACCTATGATTCATCCCATTGATAAATTTGTGCTTTATAATGAGACATTATCCCTATCATTACCATATATGTGCCATCAAGTGAACTCCACTATAGGGAATGAATAACCTTATTACTCTATTACTGCATGTAATTTTGTTAGTTCAGTATGTAATCAACATGATGTTTTTATTATTTTTAGTATTTAGATGTCTTTTTATACTTATAATAAGAATGTTCCATTGATTTCAAGGATTTAGCAATAGATAATACATGGGCTAATCCTTGAGAGTAGTAATGATGAGTTTGATGATGAAGAAACATCCTCTATATTGAGTGATTTGGTAACACATGATAAAATCCAAGATGAACTATCTAATTAGGAGGGTGAATGAAAATTCTCCTAAAATTAGCTTATAGATTAAATTTATGATTCTGAGCCACTAGATGAGGAAGATGCATGCTACATATTTGAACTAATGTAGTCCATGTTACTCCCTCTCTAACTAAAAAGTTGATTCAATATTGTAAACAACTCAATGGTGGTAATATCTCTCCTAGTCCATCATTAGAGATGAGGGATATTGAATAAGAATCCAAAGATGAAGTAGGTTGATCATGTAAAATAAGTGGATTTGAGGAACTCAAAATGGAAGAGTTCCCACATCTTGACAACCTTGTATTTGAACCAGTTGGCATTAACCTAAAGTATGCAGTCATGGAGGAAGGAGGTATGGTAACATAAATTAAAGTTGAAAATGCAAATATTTAGTGAATTAAGTCATGGAGGAAGGAGGTATGGTAATGTAAATTAAAGTTGAAAATGCACATCTTTAGTGAATTAATTTTCATACCTCATCTATGGATGAAAAGGCCAAGAAATCATTGACATGGGAGGAACCATTATCATGCCTTATTGGTAACAAATATGAAGGCCAAGATGTTTCCATAACATTCATGTCATTCAAAAAATAGCTAAAAAGTGACTCATCTACTGACCACCATCATGAACATGACACTTTTAGTTTCGATCTTGTAATTAATTTTACATGTATGAATACCCATCCTTATCCTTCATTACAATTCAATGCTTAGATGAATGTATTTTCTAAACACTATCCCTCATGCTTTATGCAATCTAGAAAAAACCTAATGTAGAATTCTATAGTCTTAGTTTTCTTGAGTTGCATGATAAGAACATTGATAAATATTTATGGGATAGTTTTTGCAAATGTAAATGACAAAATATAGGAAATTAAATGTTTCATTTTCCCTTATCATAAGCCTAAATAATTAGGTGTCTTATTAGTTCAAAAATGCACTTGTTTAAACATTTCTTATGAATACATTTTCTTTTTCCTTCCCTATTTTATTTTATTTTTCTTTCCTTCTTGTCCCTTATTTTTAGGTTAGGTTTTCTTTCATTTATTTTATGTTTTATTATTGGGTCCTTGCCAACTATTTTTGTATTAGGTTCCCATTGTTAATCATAAAAATGTAATGAGAGGTTGTTTAAAAAATAACATGGATGGAACTCAAAGAGCCTAATTATAATTTTACCCAAAAAAATTGTGTGAAATTAATATGATTACATGGTTCATTTCCTAAGTTATAAAATTCAATGTTTCATAATAAAACTTGTGAGTTTTAGAACAACTATTTTCTCTTTTGAACCTATCTAATGCACTTTAAAAAATATCTAAAGAAAAATTGAGCATTGCTTCAATTCTAGTTTGTATTGATTCATCATGAACTTGTTAATTTCCTTTTGCCTATGGCTTGGTCTGAAACCTTATATTGATGAAATTTTATAATCTACTTTTAAAATAATTAAGATAAAATACAAAATAATAGATATAAAATTTTCCTTGAAAGAGTGATCTTGACAGCCTCCACCACAGGCTTTTTGGCCTGGTTGGTAGTGGAAAAAGGGCTTTGGAAGGGACCAAAGGTATCTTTTAAGACTATAAATTATTGTTTGGGAATAGATAAATGCCCACACCAATTCCCCCAATCTAAATTTTAAACTTTTTTATCCTTCAACAATTCTGACCTTATGCAAATTTAAATCACTACTTGTGAATGCAAAGGAAATGGATAAATCACTTAATCACACACACATATATGGATTTAAGTGGATCATAGCTTAGTATGTCACTCATTATTATAGACTTTAGTGCCTTTTAATTCTAGGTTTTCTAAGAAATAAGTTAAATCTAATGCTTTTTATTTTTGTGAAATTAGATATTTTCGACTCTCAAAATACTTAGTAGTATTTCCATGTAAGAGTCATCATTTGTTTTTACTTACACAACACACCCTAGTTTTCAAACTAAAAATAATGACCCTCTTTTTGCTTTGGATTATGGTCTTATACATTTCAATAGTTTATTATGATTTATTTTTTCAAATTAGACTTCTTGGAAATAAACTAGATGATTAGTTACAAGTGATTGAATGTGGTTTAATTTAATGACTTTACATATCTTCAATTTAGTCCAAGTTTTTATCTAAAAGTGTGATATTTTTAATGAATGAATTTGCATCAATATAATAATTATTATTCTATTTGTTTGATTGTTTTTTAAAACACATTTTATAGATTCCTTTTAGACTATTTCACCTTATGTTTGTGCAAATTACTTAACTTCTCAAAGTTTTCTACCTCTTTTCTTAAATAATTATTATCCATTTCTACTTAAATTTCAATCTGAATAACTAAATTTTTATAAGGTATTACTATTTAACTTTGTTTATTTTAATTAAAATGTATTAAATTGTCTTTGGATCGAGAAAATGACTAAGTGATTTCATGGTTTTGATTCTATACATAGTCATCATTAGATTTGGACTTAGTAATTTAAATTTAAATTTTCATAGATATTGGTTTTCAAGTGCTTTACTTAGTCACTTTTCATCTTTCCTTAACCATTTATTTTAAAATATTTAGATATTACTTTCTTAAATTGAATCACAGACTGTGTGCTTCATATTTTTCTTGTAGGGTTCTCAAAGTTCAGTCGAAGTTTAGTAGAAGGGGCTAATTCAAAAAGTTTATACAATGAGGTGGTATTTGGGAAAATTGTCTAAATATTTCAATTTTTAGGAAAATTTTCAAGAATTATTAGTAAATTTTTCACGAATGATCAACAATGAAATTTGTGAAGAAGATAAAAGATCTTAAGACTTCACAAAAATTGTTCAAATATTAGGTCTTCAGAAAAAGTGTTACAATTTTATCATAAATTTTACAAATAAAAATTAAGATAGAAAAACTTGTGAACTATTAGATATTTGGAATAAAAGTCATGAATTAAAGTCTATATAAATATCTAAGACTTCATGATAATTTTCTAATTTGTTTGCTTTTTAGAAGAATGTTGCAAAGACTACTCAAAACTTTTGGTTTAAACAAAAGTTCTAAAGGTCAAAAACCAAACACAAATCATGACAACACAAGATATAAAAACTTAGTTATTCATAATGAATGAGTCAAAGGACATACAAAAATCATAAATAATGAATCTAAGGCTCTCCCTTTCTCTATAATTTTTACCTCGTCTTTTACATGATTAGTCTTTAGTAAAAGATGTAAAGATAGTAAAAGTATAAAGAGTTGAGGGAGTGATACATGGTAGTGAAAAATATAAATGCTCAAGTGCCTAGGAGGACATATATACACTTCATTTCATATTATAATAACCCTAATATCCCATCATAGTAAAGGACATGTTGGCTGCATAGCCAAAAAATCATGATCTTAAATTTAAAAGCTCATATAACCATCAAAATTATCGAGAGGCAGAGAATGGACTACACATCTAATTTGATATATAAAATAAAATTGTAGTAAAAATGAATCATTAATAAGGTAGGAATAATTATCACATCATGTGCATCAAGATTAAACATGAAGCATAAAAGACAAAAACATATGCCTTAAAGAGGTGTGGCTCTAACTACATAGGACATGGGTAGCTGACTATCCTAATGTAATCTCAATTGCATTATCCCCATGGGAATTTATTATTAATTTATTTTAACATGGTTCATTATATTTTCATGATGTAATTGAGTGGGATTCATTTCTAACAAACTTGAAGTGGACTGACCACATCGATGATTGCTATAATTACCCAATTAGTGGGTGAATTTGAATTTGAATTTATATTTTAAACTCCTCATACCTACATTCTTATATAATATTGACTCTTATGTTTTAATAAATAGATGTTCCTTATAGGATTTAGGAATTTATGCTTAGTCCAACTCCCTTATAATGGAGTAATTAGTGGACTAGACACGCTTAGATTATCTATAGTTACTAGACCAAACATTTTTCATGTTTTCCTAATGTAGTATTTTTCTTGTTGTTATGAGAGTGAAGTTTGTATTTGAATGGTCATTTTAAGTCTCACCACTGATTAATTAAAAGCCAATATATTTATACTTTGATTATTTTAGATCTAAGTGTTTATATCCTATGCATGTATATGGTGATTATGATCCTCCTTGATCTCAAAAACTTCTCCCTAGACTCATACAACATCCTCTAGTAGGATTTGTGCTAGGTATGGCTCAAATAAGGATTGATTTATGTGAGATTTATCAAACTAAGCACTTCATCTTCATCTCTATGGCATTAGGTCTTTTATTCTCTTCCTCTCTACCCTTCCCTCTTTTTCTTATCATTATGTTATGTTAGGATTAATGTCAATCTATCTCTAATGTTTAATCATGATTAACACATGCCATCCTTCATCATTTAAGAACTATTTAATAGATTAGTGGTGGACCAATCTAGTATCAGAGTCTCTATAGCTTAATCCATTATTCAGAGTCAATTTCACTAGCCATGGCCCCTTGAAATGGAATGGTCACAATGAGATGACTGCGTTACCCTGTGTACGAAGACTTGGTAACTAAAACATTAGGGAGACTTGTTCACATAAGTCTCCTTTCAAGAGAGGAGGGGATTAAAAACCCCTACCTAATTATTGGTTATGTTAGAAGACCATATTAATAAAGGATAAATGGATTTTATTGAACCTTACATGGAAGTTGAGAAGTTTGATTGTGATTGGTAAGGGGATACTAATGTATCCCTTATTAATGATTCTCAGACATGGATGTATCTATTTATTCAATGAATGAGGATGCTTGGAGGGGAAATGACATGACATGGTTGGATTATTGGATTTTTTTTGTCTCTAACTATGTAGAAAATTATTTGATGTTTGTGACTCAAGGGAATTAGATTTTAGATTGGTGTATGAATGGCCAAGAGGGGATGATATAAGGATACCTATTAGCTAATGTCTAGTATGTGGTAAATTGTTTCTTGATGTTGAGATGGTCATGTCAGAGTAAGATTAAATTTATGAGATGTCATGGGACTAAATGAGGTTTGATGTGATTTAACTCATATTATATTTTCAATTTGATTTAGATGGAATAAAAGATGGATGTTTTAATTTCATCATTCCCAATTTATAGGTGTGGGAGATTGAATGGAAAGATAAGGATATGATTTGAATTTGGATGCTCAATTGATTGAGAATCAATGTGACTTGGTCAAAATATACCTAATTTGAATTTGGACTTGGATTTAACTTCATCAAAGTGGACCTAATTGGACTTGATTGAACTTGGTCAAAGTTGGCTAGATTTGACTTGATGGGATTTGGTCAAAGTTTATATTTTTACTTGGACATGGTCAAAGTTGACTAGATTTGAATTAAATAGTTTAATTTGAAAAGGTTTTAGTGTTTCTTTGATTTGATTATAAATTTTGAATTTGACTTGATGTTGAAAGGTTAAATTCAAAATGTTTGACCTAGTTTGACTTGATTTGACTTGAATTTAAAAAGGTGGACCATATTTGAATAATTGATTTGAAATTGGACATTGGTCAAAGTAGACTTAGTTAGATTTTAGATGTGGTTCAAATTGGACATGATAACGATACTATATTAATATCATAAAATTATGATTTGATAGGATGAGTCATGATTTTGAGAGAGGAATGTTTTATCACATAACATTTGGTATTTAAATGTGATAATGTTGGACTTATGTAAACTAGAGTTTGTTTGAAATGTATAGGTTTTTTACACACAAATATGAGTATGAAAAATAAATAAAAAAGAAAATAATAATAATCCCTATGCTTAGTGATAATAAATTTTCAATGTGACCTTCAACCCATTGATCTTCTCACACAAACTAATGAATAGGTTGGTCTCCCAACCCTGACTAAACATCTATATATGATTGGTTATCCTAGGGAATGTTATTTTACCTACATTGGGTTTCATTTATGGTTGAAGGTATTAAGATATGAATAAATAATATTATCTTGATGCATCTCCTACATATCTTATAATATGATGGGTCCATATTTGTGGAAGAGGATAATGATAGGATTTGAGAGAGGTTTTAGTCCCTTCATGGCCACTCTAGTCATAATACTTAGTGTAGTGTGGCAAAAATTTTATCCTCAACAGTGATGTCTCATACCTCAATGTTGGATATAAACCCCTTAACTTCATGAAACCCTTTATGATAAACTTTCCATACCTTTTATAATAACTCCTCTTAATTTATATACCCTATTGTAATACGGGGTTGGTACATAGGCTATGGGATGAAATCTCAATATCCATGTCCTAAGGACTTGTGTCTAGGTATCAAAGTCCAACTTATATAGCTAAATAAAAAACAAGATAAGATATTTCTAATCGTAAGGGTCCCACGAATGGGTAGAGGATAACATACATAGTTTTCTCTTCATAAAGGGGCAAAATGATAACATACCTATTTTATTCACCCAAGATCCTCAAATTAGGTAAAGGTAGAGCATACACACATCAATCTACCAAAAAAAGACACACACATGAAAATAAATTCAAGCAAGTTTATTTTTAAACACTAAATCAAAACGTGGGTTCTTTCTAATTGCATAAAAATAAGTTTTTGATGAGCATTTATTTGAATCAAACCATGTCTTTTTCCAATGAAATCTATAAAAATAAGTTTGAGTTTCAATATGTGGCCTTAGAAAAGTGAAAGGAGGTTTGAAATCTTATTTTTTTAGTCTCTATCTATAATTTATCCATTTTTTAGGGTGATTACAACATTATACAGATTGGTTATGTCATTTTGCAAGATAATTCAACTATTATACATGAAACAAAAGATAGAAAATATAAACATACATTTATGTCATTAGCATTATTAAATCTACTACTGATTACAGTCCTTCCATTACTACAAAAATAATCTTCACCACTATATAAAAATATTAAAAAAATCATGATATCACCAATACCAATAGTTATTTATCTACTTCCATTTTCAATTGTTTCACTATTTAGGGAGATTCTTCCACTGCCAATTTTTTTTAATGTTTGCATGTATTTTCAATACCTTCATTTTTTCATAAATGATAAGTCAAATAGAAACATTAATAAAAAATTATGACCTCTAGAAGGTAGGCTATGTAACTATAAAATAGTACATGGTGATTTTACCACTTAGAAGAGATATTTCACAATTAGTGATTCCACCACTTACTAGCGATATTCCTCTATTTTAGATATTTTGACACTAAAATCATGATTTCATTATTTTTAGAGCACTTTCACTAATAGGAAGAGATTTTATACTAATTGTGAAAAATAAATAGAAAATAAAAAGCATTTGCATCATTTTAAGTCATGATTTTGCCATTGTCAAGAGCATTTTTGTCACCTAGCAAGGTCATTCCACTATTATTTTGGAAATAATAGTTTTTAAAATTTTGAAAGAAATTAGGGGAAATTAGTTTAAATTTTAGGAGAAATTTTAGCCTATACTGAGGATGAAGTGTCTTCAAAGCTGATTTTGGGGTACTAATCCCATAAGTGATGTTGTATGTAAACACATTATTGAAAATGTTGCTTTTGGGTTAGTAAAAAAAAAATCAACTGAAAACATAGTACTAATCTAAGCATGGTCTTCTAATTAGTAAGATGAAGAAGATGACAAATAAAAAATAAAGAAAACACTAATGGTTATAAATTTTCTTTTTTATCTCCTTTTTGAAAGGTGTGGTGGTGCTCAGATGTAGTTGTAAAAGAATTGTATAACATAGATGGAAAATATTAAAGAATAACCCCTTTCTAACTTGATGATTTGGTGATGGGTGATGGACCAGATTAAATATTTTTTGAGGCTATTTGAAGAAAATTTGGCTTTATGTGAAATCTTGTTGGAATGAGGAAAGAGCTCCTCAATTTATAGATCTAATGAGTAATTATAGATAGTTGGATGAAGTCCATGTTCAATGGTTGATAAGATGTCCTACACCTCACAAATGAGAGAGATTTTGTGTGTAATAAATCTACTCATGAAGGTTTGGAGTGTGTAAGAGGATGATTTATTGATGAATCAAAGTGTTAAAGAACATGTAATAGATTTTTTTCACACTTATCTAATTGTATTGACTTTGTCCTAGAAAAGGGATGCTGATGTCATGAACTTTAGATGGAAAATATAATTATTGATTTATAGAAAATATTAATTCTACATTAAATTAATTTTACATTGTTGATGAGATTATCTAAATAAAAATAATTAATTAACTAATGTGATGTTTTGTGATTTTTTGGAATGTGTGTGATTATGAAATAAGAGATTAACTCATCAAGTTAGATGAATAGTTATGGCTAGGGATGTTAGGGAAAATAGAAGATTGACTAGATGATGAAGGAATGACATTAGTGTGGATTAGTAAGAGGAATAAAATTGACATATTGTGTCTAATTTTATGTGTCTACACAAACCATTCCTAAGGTCATAGTCACTTTGACACACCTTTGTAATAACTTTGATTTAACACTTTTTGGAATATTAGATTCTTATTCCTAATTTAGTTAAAGGTATGAGTTGAATTAATTAATAAATAATATTAAAATAAATAGAGTACTAATTTGTATAATTTATTTGACCTTTTTATCTTTATATAAATAGTAATAAAAGAGGATAAATGTAAGTTAACTTAAAACTAGGCCGATACAGCTAAGACAGAGGTTGATACTAGATGTGTAGGACTATGATAGTGTCATAAAATAGTATTTGGATTTTGCTTAATGAAAGGACAAGATTACCAAAAATAGGAAACTTTAAGGTCTAATGTTATAGTCCAAGTCCTGTCACTATTCCCCAAAATAGTCAAAGAGATCTAAGTTTTATGGGTTTTGTCTGTTATCCTTATGTTAGTCTGTATGTGAAATTTCAAACCTTGAATATCATCAGAGCTCCTAGTATATCTTATTCAATCTAAAATTCTAGACCTTCATTATTCTTAAATAAAACTTTGAGAAAGAGGGTGGGTTAATGTGTACAAGATGTATTGGACATGTATCCACACCCCTTATGTAGGCACACTGCCTACATACCAATACTATAAACAATTATCAAGTCATATGTAGTTCTCCCACTTGATGTGATTTGTGAAATAGTGTTATGTGGATGTAAAAATGACAAATTAAGAGCACTTGAGGTGGATAGAGACTAGTGTGAGGGTTTGGATATGCTAGTAGTTATATTGGATGGTTGTATGCAAAAAATAGGGAAATTTACCTTAGTGGTCTTTGCTTGTATTATTACTTTATTTGTAATAATTTCCAACCCCCTCTTGTAAATGACCTTTAAATAGGATTTTATAAGGAACTATTGGTCATGGGTTAAATATATTCATGATAGGATAACATAATGAAGGATAGGAATTAGTAGAAAACGACCATTTGGAATCAATTTATGATTGGACAAGATCACCAAAAATATGACACCCTAAGGTCTAGTTCTATTGTCCAATTTTGATGCTCTTGTCCTATAGGATTTATACCTAAGGGATAGAATTGGCTTGGGAAATAGAGTCTAGTTGAGATATAATCATGGTTTATAAGTCTATGGATGATTTTGAATTAAAAAAAAGGTGTTTGGAAGGGTCATGAGAGTATGCAAGAAGGTCCTATGTATTAGGTGTCACAAAACACACTTAAGCTACCAATTTGGACATTTTATATGACTACATTTCTTGCCCCTTTATTCTAGTGATGCATCAAAGAAAAATACTAGGATAAATGAAAGTAGAAAGCATACTTTAACTTAACTATAAGGGTGAATCCCATGAAGCTATGTGATACTGGGTGTGCATAAAGAGAGCACATTGTGAAGTGTAAATTTGTAAGAGAAAAAAAAGAGTAGATCAATTATTACTAGATACACTATATCTAAAATAAGAGCATATAAAAGTTGGGTTAAAAAGAGAGGAAGAGAAAGGAATAAATACACCTCACTGGGTACATGAGCCTATACAAAACCTATTGTGTTGTTAAGTGATGCTAAGTGATGTGGAGTATGTGTTGTAACAAAATTAAGATCATGAATGGAGTTGAGTGCTCAATTCCCTGAGAGTGGCTCAAGAATGTAAAAGCTAGCCCTTTAGCTCCATCATTATACACTAAGTGAAGCTATATGATTTTGTGTGTGTTGATCAATGTTTGGACTATGTGTCCAATCCCTCTACGTAGGTGGCTCAATAATACAAAGGATATTTAGTCTTTTGTCTCCATCATTGCCTTGTGAAGTGAAGCTATAAATTGATATTGATATGAATGTGTGTCATATGAGATGTCTTCTAAATCCCATGAATTATATATAATCTAATCATGTAGTGTGGATAGTCAAATGTGTACTAGAAAGTAGGCTAATTTTCGCCAACTCTAGAAGGAGGAGATTCAACTTGTATGAAAACCACTCCAAAATTAGAAAGTAAGCTTATGTTGAAGCCACTCGTTAATGTGAAGGCTAGGCTTATATAAAATCCACTCCAAAATGGTACCAACCACATATAGATGGAGTAAGGCATACAACTACTAAGAATGAATGGGTAATTTACTAAACTTGAAAATAAAATAAGATAAATGTGCCCTGTACACTACCCCTAATCACTAGTGTTTATAACATGGATTTTGCTCTAGAAGTTATATCGACTACCCAATCTAAAAATAGAAGTGAGAACCATCATGCTACACATGAATCCCCCTATCTATATTCTCTAAGAAAAACTATACTAAAACTATTGAATCTAGACTAATCTATATCTAAAAAACTATAGTTGAGATGACCTTTGTACCTATTTCTAAAAAATCTAGGTTTTTTGTTGTTTGGATAGGAGCGCTCAAAGCACTCAAAGTAGTCCTAGCTGTAAACGATGGATATATGTTGTCTATGTCTAGAGCTGTTGTCCTTTGCTAAAATTGATGATTATTCAATAATCATCACTAATTTTATGGTATGTTCTACCTAGTTTTGCCTCTTATTGTTGTTCTGAGTGTTCTAAAAATTGATTTTTTAATCGATAAGAGCTCTAATCTCTATGACAAAACCCTTGTTTATTTCCCCCTCTTTTGAGGGTAGGAATGAATACCCTTCAATGATTTCTCTCAGAAGAAAGAGCCCTAAAAGTGTGTTATGCTCTAGAATACATGATATCTCAATGATAATTGAAATGATATCTCAAGATATAACATAGTTTTAATTGGATATTGTTAGATCAACAGGGATATGCCTAGATAGATATAACAATGTAATATCATGTGCAATATACTAATTTGAACTAGAAATGCTAGTTGTTAGTTGTCAAGGAGGGATGGAGCATAATTTCCATCATGGCATTTAAGAAAGTAATATAATTCATTATGTGGATCATGGAATTACAAATAATTGAGAAGAAAACAAGAAAAAAACACACAAGGAAATAAGTAAGAAGAATAAAAGAGCATCCAAGGGGCCAAAAAACAAGGGAAATGGGTACATGTCACTCAAAATGGAAATTAGGCATACAAGGCATATTCATATGCCTCATACACATATAATTGAAAATAGGCAAGGTTGGAACAAGGGTCACAATCACATATAAGAGTACAAGAAAAAGACATTGGCAAATGTATTAAGGCACACACAAGAAAAAAATAAAAGGATATTAGTAAATGTCATAAGGGACATACAGAAAACACAATAAAAATTGAGAAATGTAATCACATCTAGATATGCAAAGTAAGAAAGGAAGGCATGTAATATACTAGAAATACAATCACATCTAACTAATCAAAGAAAGAAGTGAAAGTACGCAAGACATGGAGTAAAACATTAGGTATATGCTAAGAAATACACAAATTCTTTATACTAGTGAATGTTGATAGAGTAATCTATGTAAGCTATTAAGTAATATACATCAACATGATAAATAGAGTGTGTGGTGTAGGAATGACATAACTTGGATGGTGAAGTCATGTAGAAGATGTCCCCAGGGGGTGGATATATCAATGTATGTCTCAAATGTAGAAGTAAGGTGCCCCCTCACTAGGTAGAGTGAAGCAATCAAGGATATGGATGTCATTTCACACACTCAAATAAGATCAAGTGAAGCATGGTAATGTAGATAAATCAACAAGTAATAACATAAAACAAAAAATGTAAGTTTAGCATGGTAGTAGAAATATTAGGCATAGATAGTGCATACAATTGAAATGTTTTTGAATTTTTGTATTTTGAAAAATTGTATTATTTTTATATTTTGAAATTTTGTATTATTTTTATATTTTTGATATATTTGAATGTTTTTGGATTGTTGATATAAGCCATGTACAATCAATCATGATAATATTATGTAGTGAGAAACTATATACAAGTAAGGTTGATGAATGAGTCTCATGGGAGACTCCCTATCATGGTATCCTATATTAAGGAGAGGATCATGCATGATCATGAAGCATGATGGAAAGGCTTAGACTTTGGCTCTAAAAGCTATGTATATTGTAAATGCTCTAAAATATCTATAGTAGAAACAAAATATGGGGTCCCCTTATAACTTTGAAAAGTGGATGTAACTATAGGTATCTTTGGGACCCATATGGTAGTAGGAAAATCTCTCTAAACATGTGTTCTATGTGTAGAGGCATGAGTCCTCAATGATACTACCTTGGGTGTGAACACTATAGCTAGAAGCTATCTAGAATTATGAAACTATGGTTTCTCTAAAAGAGACCCCTATGGAAGTGTATGAAATCTTTGTGATGGTAATGGAGGTCTTGACCATTTTTAAATCTAAATTAGATGAAGAACTAAAACTGGTGGAGAAACTAAAACTGATGGTGGAACTGAAATTGGTGACTAAAAAATAGTAGATGACTCTAAAGTAGGGAGTGTTAACTCATAAAAAACTCTACCAACTATAAAAACTTGATTAGGGTGAATGAATTTCACCCATCTGTGAACTATAGAAGGTAGTGATCAAAGTTTTTGAATCCATGGTCAACCAAGTAACATATCAAAAACTTCTACATTAGGAATAATAGTAAATAGTGTGGCCACATGTGTTGGACCAACCTATAGAGGAAATACAATCTCACCCAATGAACTCTATATATTCCCATTGAATCCACTGATAACTATATCTATCAATGTAATATCCTACTCTAATATCTCAAATGCTACAATAATGTAATAGTGCACATGTTCACACTAGATCCATTGTCTATGAGAACACTATGAATAGGATGACAATTTGAATCATCCTCAATGATCTCTTGCTCTGATAAGGAGATGTAATGTCTAGCTATAACTCTAGAATCATATACACCAATCATGTTACTCATAGGATGTGACTCAAATGAAGGTTCTTGGTATGTAGCTGGTAGAGAATATGTATGATATGTATGGTGAAAACCTAATGTATCCCATATATCTTATTTAGAATGTTGTGGAAAAGGATCTAAAAATATTTTCAAATCTTTGTATTATGTTTGCTTTGCCTGAGGAGGCTCAACTAAAGTGCCAAGATCAATAATTTTACCATTTATCAAGTCATCTATCTTATGTTTCAACCGATGCATCTATTTGTTGTGTGGCTTGGTGCCCTATGAAAATTTCAAAATGCATTTTGATCATATCCCCATAGAAGAGGATTTGTTGGATAAAATTCCCAAATAGGAGGGAGAGATATGATATTACATTCCAATAACTACTATAAGACTCTAGCTAGAGATATTGGTAGATTGGAAAAAGTTCACCAAGGAGATGCTGATAAAACCACTCACTAAGGGGGATCTAAAGTTGCATTAACTATTGGTTGATTTTTATTTTTGCTATGACTGAAATTTAATTTGTATGGGAATTTTTTGTTACTCTTTTTTTTGATATACTTGTGTACTTAAGTTTTCCCATTGAAATTAGTTTACTTCCCTTTCCTTTAGTGTATGACATAACTCAGTGAAGGAAAATAATATTTTAAACATTATTGATACATGCAAGTCTAGTAGAAGACTCTATTTGAAGAGATATTGTAACTCTTGATTGACCATAGTGATAGTTATCTTAGCCAGTATTGTCTTATATCGAAGAACATAATCTATGAGATGCTTATTTGACCTTTGTTTCTATTATGTAACTTAGGCATATGAAAACTTATCACCAATGTTAATACTGAATTGAGATAGGAACATGTCAAATAAAGGATTGAATGTGTTAATTGACTAATTTGGTAGACTATAGAACCATTGTAAATCATAATCCTTTAAACTCTATGCAAATATCTTAGTTAGTAGCTAGTTATTTGGCATATAGTCTAAGCATGTTATGTGAAAATGTCTCTAGTGTGTCTATAGATCACCCTTTCCATCATATATATTGAGCTTGTGTTTAACAAAACCTTGTGGCAAGGGTGTCAAATAAATATGACATGTCAATGGTGTATGGAGTAGAAAAAAATAATACAAGTCCTGCATTGGTCTATAAGCACCTTACTCAAGATGTAACACCTTGGATTGAAGAGATTTTATCTGTTGCACAAGGGATGCCAAATTAGGTGACAAAGATGTACTAGTTGTAGTTTGTGGCATAGAGGAAGGTTGGGCTATTATAAGGGGTTGTTGAGACATATTTTTCCCCATAATGTCATGTATAGCTAGTTTCTTTGAAGGAATGGAAGACTTAACTTGTTTAGCTTTTTTAATTTCCATGGTAGATTGTAAATAAGAGTATGATCTTGGGGTTGTTCTCTTAGTCTTTCTCAAAAAAAAATTAGGATCAATTTTTTGTTTAGGACAACTTCATTATCAATAAAAGGAGGAAGTGGATCAAGAGTTTGATTTGGTAGATCATGAACATCAATGTTTATATCATCATTATTATTCTCATACTGTTCATTGTCAAAATTATCCTCATAGAAATTAGTGTAATCTAGATGTGTAGGATCTATAGTAAAATCTGGAGCTAGTTATTTATCCATGGTATATGGTCAGGTTAAAGGAATCTAGGTGAGTTTAGGAGGGTTGCCACTAAGTTTTTCACTTTAAGGAACTTAGATGGCACAAGGAAAATAACTTAAAAAATGAAAGAGTAGATTAAACAAATATAATCTAAATAGTAAACACAAATATGCATATAAAGGATACAAATGCTCACAAACATGTAAGGTGATACCTCAAAAGCAATGGGACCTAGTATATGCAACTAGGGTTTTGAAAATGATATATTTTTAAATTACTAAGGAATTCTAAAAATTAAGGTAAATTTTTTATTTAAATGTGTAGGTAAAAAATAAGAAAAATATTAGAAAATTCTTGATTTAAAGGGACCTAGTATATGCAACTAGGGTTTTGATAATTATATTTATAAAATTTACTAAGGAATTTTAAAAATTAAGGTGAATTTCTTATTTAATTATTTAGCTAAAAATTTGAAAAAATATTGGAAAAATTCTGATTTAAAGGAACCTAGTATATGTAACTACGGTTTGGAAGAAAATATATATTTTAAATTACTATAGAATTTTTAAAATTAGAGTGAATTTTTTATTTAAATATGCAAGTGAAAAATTAGAAAATTATTGGAAGAATTATCAAGGAATTTACCATAGGGTTTTTATGGTTTTTATGCACAAATAAAGTAATTCGAGTTCACCAAATGATTTATAATTTTGAGAATATTGAAGTCTTGTTCCTAATTTATTTAAAGGTCTAAGTTGACTAAATTAGTAAATAATATTGTAATAAATAGAGTACTAATTTGTATAATTTATTTGACCTTTGTAGCTTTCTGAAAATAATAATAATAAAAGAGGAGAAATGTAACTTAGTTTAAAATTGGGCTAATATAGCTAAGATAGAGGCTAATACTAGCTATGAAAGACTAGGATAGTGTCATAAAATTGGATCTAGATTTCATTCAGTGAAAGGATAGGATAGATGAAAACATGACACTTTGGGGTCTAACATTATAGTCTAGGTCTTGCTACTATTTTCCAAGATAGTCATAGAGATTCAAGTTTTTTGGTTTTTATCTGGTATCCCTATGTTAGTCTACCTATAAAATTTTGAACCTTACATATTGATGGAGATCCTTTTATAGATGATTCAATATTCAACTATAGACCTTCATTATGCTTGAATAAAACTTTGAGAAAGATGGGGGGTTAGTGTGTGTAAGATGAATTAGACGTGTATCCATACCTCTTGTGTGGGCATGATACCTACATATCAATACTCTGAAAAGGGATCAAGCCATATATAGTTCTCTCACTTGATGTGCTTTGTGCAATAGTTTTATGTGAATTTAAAAATGCCAAATTGAGAGTGTTTGAGATGGCTAGGGACTGGTGTGAGGGTTTGATTATACTAGTAGTTATATTGTATGGCTTTATATAGAGAATAAGGAAATTTGCTTTAGTGGTATTTACTTGTATTCTTGCTTGATTTTTAATAATTTATAACCCCCTCTTGTAAATGACCTTTGGATGGGATTTTATAGGGAAATATTGGTTATGGGTTAAATGTATTCATGCTACGCCAACATAATGAAGGATAGGAATTAATAGAAAATGACCATTTGGGCTCAAATTTTTATTAGATACGAGCATCAAAAATGGGACACCCTAGGGTTCAATGCTAATGTCTAGGTCTGATGTTCTTGTCCTACATGATTAATACTTGTCAAGATAGAATTAGCTTGGGAAATAGAGTTTGGCTGAGCTAGAATTAGGGTTCAAAAGTATATGAATGACTGTGAATAATCAAAAACATGTTTAGAAGGGTCATAGGAGCATTCAAGGTGGTCTTATGGATTGGTTATCAAAATCCACACTCAAGCTACCAATTTGGACATTTTATATGACTACAAACTTGAAAACATGAGGAATCAATATCACTTTCTTTAGACATCATCAAATATGTATACACATATCTTAGAATTTAATGAATATCCCTATAGTCTGTATACACACAATATTTTAAAAGTTTATAATTTACTAACACTTTCACTCTTGTAAAAATTTGTCGAGTTTCAATCTATCTGAGTACATGCCTTAAAGGGTACACCAAAAAAGGGGTGGGAAGATCATTGGTGCTTCATAATTATATTTTATAACCATATCCATCATAATATTTGTCTAGATTCTTTATATTGTTCATCAATTTACCTCTTATTATGTATCTCTAAAATATTGAAAACCTAAAATATGGCTAAGTTTGAAATACTAAAACCTTGAAATATGGTTAATTCTAAAATCCAATAGGACTTTTCAAAACCTAGAATTCACATTATAGCTTATATAGATCTAAAACCACTCTCAAACATATTTAAAGTATATATTATAATAACAACAATTAAAAAAACAACAATAATAAATTAAACTATAAGTTGATATTTAGACATGGACATAACATTTAGACATAGACATATACATTCTTATACTTAAATGCTTATTTTATATATATTTCCTATTTTAGCACCTTTCATGAATTTATCCCTTAATCAATATCCATTCTTAATAACCTCTAACAATGTCATCTATTTTTACTACTACGTCAGCTTGACCAACCCTATCACCCAATTTTCTAATTGATTCATCCTGACCAACCCTATTACTATTTTTTTTTACTAACTCACCCTAGTTGACCTTATTGTAAAATTTACAACACATATTATAGAACTAAGTTGACTTGACCAACCTAGTTTGAGGCATAATAATGATTTTTTTAAACTCAATCGAGTTGGTCGACCTTATCAACTAAAATTATGAAAGGGGTAAGGCTTATCCATTGGTATAAATATGAGGCTCATTTCAATATAATATATATGAACATTCATTTTCACATCATTATAGTTCACAATTATACTAAGTATACATTTAAAGGATATATTTCTTAGGTTTCACCTTGGATGGAAGATAACTTGTCTTATGGGATGTATTAGATGTAAAGGAGTATTTTATCCTATAGCTTCTTTATATAGTGTGATTGTTATAAATAAATAATAACCTCTTGGAAAACACCATTGGCCAAGGGAGACATTGAGACATGGCATGTTCGTCCAAAGTTAAGTATTCACAACTCTTGTTATTTCATTTGATAGATATATATTATATAAATTAATATGTGTTTAATGCATAAATAATTGTTTAGAATACCTCTACACTTAGATTTAGATTTAGTATATCTATAGGGTTTTATTTTATTTCCATCTTTCACCTTAGGTGATTTATTCCCTCATTTTACTACCATAATCCCTTGATTATTTTTAACCATCCCCCTTCGTGCCATAAGACTAGTGAGCACATGATTGGTTTCATTTTGTTTACTTTGGCATATCTATATTTATTAACCAATATCATTTTCCTATAGGATTTGTAACTCTCTCTCTCTCTTTTTTGCATGGTAAGAGATCCCTTGGTTAGGTTTAGTGGATCTAATTTAGTCATACCCATGACATAAATAGTACCAAAATGGATTTTAGTTAATTATCTTATCTGATCTTGGATTTACTAAGTCAAATAGACTAGAAATTGATCTTTATTTTTTTAATACATAGTCAATAGAGTGAAATATGAATATAAAAAGTATAGGTAACATGGTGCTAAGTGTTAAATATTAAACATTGCATTGCATTCTATATTTTTCAAAATTTATCACACACACATAAGTGAGAGAACTAAATTTGTTTTTATCCCTATTCTAAGTATTAGAATGTAGGAAATTCTTTTCCATTAAGCAAGGAGTGGTTGGGGCTATCCAACCCAAAATACTAACTAATTTTTAAATGGAATCTTATGATCCAAATAAGATTTAAGGTTTTAATGAAAGAGAAGGAAAAAAATATCAGATAAGATTGAAGGTTTGTGCACACACATGTTTCATTTGTATGCACATGTATAATGGTCTTTAGAGTTATAGATCTGCATAACACATAGGGATACTAGTGTTAATCTATAGATAGTTCCAGCTACCACAGGGATAAAACTCTATCAAAAACATCTAGAGAGGTATTCAACCTTTATTTCAGATTTGAATAGATGATGAAGTAGTTAATAAGAGTTTTTAGATAGAGTGATGCCTCTTATGAGTGACAAATAGTCTTAATCATGTAATTACATCATCATTAGATTTTTAGTATCAATTATGAATTGAAACAATGCAATATTTATTCATCCATTTAAATTCATGTTAGTTTACTTATTTATATATTTTATATATTTAAATCAATTCATAGTTTCCTAAATTTGATATCTCTTTGGTGTAAAATAAATAAAATATTTTGGTGAACCTAAGATTGATTTGAATAAGAAAAATCCTAGGTTTTTGTTTAATCCTAAATTTATAAAATGGGTATAAGGTTAAGAATATATAAATAGTTCTAACATAGGGGAGATAAAATAATATATATTAGGCCAATTAATATAAAATTTAGATAAATAATATTGTAAATTTATACAATTGAGATTGCTAAAAATAGTAAAGTACAACTATTGAGACATATTAAAATAAATAAGGAAAAATGGTATTTAGATGGTTTGTCATGCATTGGAAGATATGGATTAGAAACATGTGTAAATAATAAAAGATAAGTGTTATAGATTAGTATTAAACTTATGTAAATAACATTTATATGGCCTCAAACACTACCATTGGATATGGATACTACCGTTGATGCTAATGTTTGACTATGATGTAAGTGTCTAGTAAAAAATAATGACTAGATCTAGATATCATCAACTTCCTTATTACAGGTCTTTTGTCACCTTTTTGCTTATGTATTAAAATATATGATACATATTTTTACTCTTTGATTTATCGATAAAACCATATATCTTCACCCATCTTCACCTTTGGAATGAATTTGCCAAAAAAATAGTTTAGTGGGATCATGGAATCAAGTTTCCCTAAAGACCCCTATGTTAATGGTCACTACCTACATATTGAATACTTCAAGGAGTGTTAAGGTGTGGAGCCTAAAAGCTTCACATATGAGTGCATTTAATAGTTTCAAGTCTACACAGTCACTGGCATCGGTCAGGAGAGACCACCGTCGGTCAGGTGTAGTTGAAGAGACGTCGACGTCGGCAGAGGATCAGCTGACGTCGATCACAGGCAAGCAGTAGGAACCGACGTCGATTACCTGTGCATCTAGAATGCTATTTCCGAGGACAGAAGCGAGTGTTTGCATGATGAGTTTAAGTCTTAGTCTTAAGTTCACGTTTCTATTATTAGAAAAATTGTTTTTTAGAGCCCTTGTTCAAGAGGCTTAACTGTTGGTTGTAAGTGCATGCTCAAGTTTCCTAATTCTATATGTAGAATTAGATCTTCTTAGCTTTGTGTGAATTATTGTAGTAGTTTATTGTATGTGAATGTTGAAGAATAGTATAGAGTTGTATCAATCCAGGTTGTTGGAATTGATTATACTTGAGAGAGAGAGAGAGAGCTCTTAAGGGACAGAGATCTAGAGAGATATCTCATGCATCTGAGAGAGGTGTGGAAGAAAGAAGTTTCTTCAATTGTATTCCTTTTGTAAAGAGTTTTAATACAAGTTTTCAGGGTGGTTTCTTGTATCTCTTGTTCTTGCTATTTATCATTCTAGTTACTTGTCCATCTGATTTAATTCCGCATTTATTGCTTTCATAAGTGTAATCTATTGTTGGTTGATCCCCAAAAAGTGGTATCAGAGCCTTGGTTGAAGGTTTAGATTTTGATATCCAATAATTGGTATCAAAGCTTAGGCTCACTAACAGGCAGTTCAGATCTGTGTAGTGTGTATTGATTATAGGTTGCTCACAGGAGTTTCTGCAGGGATTTCTATTTGAGTGGGAGAAGCAATGGCAGATGAAAGTAAACTAAGAATGAAGAAGTTCAATGGCAAAAACTATCAACTTTGGAGAATGCAGATAGAGGACTATCTATATCAGAAGGATCTATACTTACCGTTAGGTGGGATTGCAAAGAAGCCCACAGACATGGAGGATGAAGAATGGGAAGTTCTTGACAGAAAGGCTATGGGGTCTATAAGACTGAGTCTTGCATCTACTATGATATCTAATTTATGACAGGTAAAAACAATGGTAGAGTTGATGACTACTCTAGCAAATTTGTACGAAAAAACCTCAGCTTCTAATAAGGTATATCTTATGAAGCAGCTATTCAATTTGCATATGCAAGAAGGTGGATCTGTATCTAATCACCTGAATGATTTCCATGGTATTGTAAATCAATTAAGTTTAGTCAAAATTGTATTTGATGATGAAATAAAATCTCTTTTAATATTATGTTCTTTGCCTGAAAGCTGGCATAGCTTAGTAATCACAGTTAGCAATACTGCATCTGCATCAAATATTTTAAAAGTAGAGGATGTTGTTAGTGTTATCTTGAATGAGGAAATTCATAGGAAAAGCACAAATGAGACATCTGGGAATGCTTTAAGTTTTGAGAGCAGGGGAAGGCAAAAAGAGAAGAGAAAAAAAGGGAGATCAAGATCCAAGTCTAAGGGAAAAGGCAGATCCAAATCTAGAAATGGCAGGAAGCCACAATGCTGGAATTGTGGAAAGATGGGGCACATAAGCAGAGATTGCTGGTCAAAGCCTAAGGAGGACAATCAACATGAAGGAAAAGAAGAAGCAAAGGTTGCAGGTATTGCACAAGATGCTTTAATATTCTCTTTGCATAATAATATAGAATCTTGGGTGTTAGATTCTGGTGCATCTTTTCATGCTACCCCTAATAGGGAATATTTCTGTGACTATATCCATAGAGATTTTAGAATAGTATATCTAGGGGATGATGAACCCTGTAAAATTATTGGCAAAGGTAAAGTGCAGCTGAAAATGCAGAATGGCAACACATGGGTGTTGAGAGAAGTTATGCATGTTCCTAGCTTGAAGAGAAATTTGGTTTCTATAGGAAAGTTAGGGGATGAGGGTTGTACAGTAACTCTCACAACAAAATCTTGGAAGGTGACCAAGGGTGCACTTGTTATGGCCAGAGGTAAGAGAGTAGGTACTCTCTATTTGTGTAATTGTGTTACTAACAATTCTCCTTTTGTATTATCTACTTTAGATGTGGATGCAAAATTGTGGCACTCAAGACTTGGCCACATGAGTGAGAAGGGGATGTCAATTCTTAAGTCTAAAGGTAAGCTTTCAGATTTGAAAAGCATGGATCTAGAATTTTGTGAGCACTGTGTATTTGGAAAATAGAAAAGGGTTAGTTTTCTCAAGACTGGGTCTACAAAGAAGAAGCATAAGTTGTAGCTTGTTCACACAGACGTGTGGGGACCAGCTCAGGTAGCTTCTATTGGAGGATCACAGTACTATGTTTCGTTCATAGATGATGCTACAAGAAAGGTATGGATCTACTGTATTAAGAAGAAATATGATGTATTTAAGACTTTTAAGATTTGGAAAGCTATGGTTGAGAATGAAATAGGGAAAAGATTAAAGTGACTGAGATCTAACAATGGTGGAGAGTTCTACAGTTATAAGTTCAACTGGTATTGTTACATGCATGGAATCCATAGGCAAAGGATGGTTCCTAGAACACCTCACCAGAATGGTATTGCTGAAAAGATGAACAAAACAATCATGGAGCATGCAAGATGTATGAGATTGCATGCTGGTTTGCCTTTAGAGTTTTGGGCAGAAGTTGTTGACACTGCAGTGTACCTGATTAATAGAGGACCCTCTACAGCTCTGGATGGTGGAATTCCAGAAGAGGCTTGGATAGGTTAAAAGGTAGATCTCTCTTTTCTCAAATTTTTTGGTCGTGAAGCCTTTGTGCACATAGATAAGGAAAATAGGAAGAAGTTCGATGCTAAGTCTATGAGGTGCACATTTATTGGCTATGGCTCAGATGATTTTGGTTTCAGATTTTGGAATCTAGGAACTAACAAGGTAATTAGGAGCCGTGATGTTGTTTTCAATGAAAAAGTGATGTATAGTGATTAGCTAAAGAAGTTGAATCAATCTGGGTAGAGCAATAGTGAATTGCACAAGGTGATGGTCCAAAATGAGCTCGCAAGAAAAAGAAATAATCACTTGCAGGAAAACACAGAGATCGACGTCGGTAGGTTAAAAACCAATGTCGATAGAATAGAAACCGAGGTCGGTCATACAGAGACTGATGTTGGTAAGACAGGAACCGACGTCGGTCAGGTAGAACTGGTGTTGGCTAGTAACAAGTCTGGAGGTGACCGAGGTCGGTCACTGTCAGAGAATTTGGGTGGACAACATGTTGTGAACGAGTCTCAGACACCCATCAGGAGGTCAGAAAGGGTGAGTAAGCCTCCAATTAGATATTCTCCTTCTTTATTTTATCTATTACTAACTGATGGTGGAGAACTAGAGAGTTTTGAAGAAGCAATACAGGTGGAGTCCAAGAGTCAGTGGGAGCGTGGCATGGTTGAGGAGATGGAGTCCTTAAGAGAGAACCAAACATGGGATTTGGTTGAGTTGCCAGTAGGTAAGAGAACACTCAAGAACATATGGACTTACAGGTTGAAAGAAGGTGAGAATGGACAGATGAGATATAAGGCCAGATTGGTAGTGAAAGGATTTGTACAAAAGCCAGGTATTGATTTTGGTGAGATTTTTTCTCCTATTATTAAAATGACTTCTATACGGATTGTATTGTCTTTGGTTGCTGTTGAGGATTTGCATCTTGAGTAGCTAGATGTTAAGACAACATTTCTTCATGGAGATTTGGATGAGGAAATTTATATGGAACAATCGGAAGGATTTGAGGTCAAGGGTAAGGAAAAGTTAGTGTGTAGATTGAAGAAAAGCTTGTATGGCCTCAAACAAGCTCCTAGGCAATGGTATTTGAAATTTGACAGGTTTATGACTGAACATGGCTATAATAGGTGTCAATCTGACCATTGTGTGTATTTTAAGAGATTGGAAAATGGTAGATATATTATTCTATTGTTGTATGTAGATGATATGCTGGTTGCAGGATCACACATGCAGGACATCTCTGAGCTTAAGGTGAAATTAGCTCAAATGTTTGCTATGAAGGATTTGGGAGTAGCAAAGAAAATCCTTGGCATGAGCATTAAGAGAGACAGGAAAAATCACAGGTTGATATTGTCTCAAGAGGATTATGTGGACAAGGTGTTGAAACGGTTCAATATGCAGGATGTTAAACTGGTAAGCACACCTTTGGCTGGACATTTTAAGTTGAGTAAAGAACAATGTCCTAATTCACATGATGAGGAAGAGTACATGAGTAAGGTTCCATATTATTTCATAGTAGGAAGTTTGATGTATGTAATGGTGTGTACTAGACCAGATATTGGCCAAGCAGTGGGAGTTGTAAGTAAGGATATGGCCAATCTAGGTAAGGAGCATTAGAAAGCAGTTCAATGGATCCTTAGATATCTGAGAGGAACCAACAATAGGCACTTATGCTATGGAGGTTTAGATACTTCTCTACATGGTTATGTAGATTCAGATATGGCAGGTGATTTGGATGGTAGGAGGAGCACTATAGGTTATGTTTTCACTATAGGTGGAACGACGGTTAGCTGGATATCTAAGTTGCAGAAGGTTGTTGCCTTGTCAACTTAGAAACAGAGTATATTGCAGCCACAGAAGCTAGCAAAGAGATGATATGGATGACATGGTTCATGGAAGAGCTTAGAAGGGAGCATGGGAGTTGCAGATTGTATAGTGACAGTCAGAGTGCAATCCATTTGGCTAAGAATTCAGCCTTTCATTCAAGAACAAAGCACATACAACTAAGGTACCACTTCATACAACAGGTATTGGAAGATGGTGAGTTGAAGCTGGAGAAGATCCATACAGATAGGAATCCTGCTGATATGTTAACCAAGCTAGTTACAAAGGAGAAGTTGAATCTTCATTCAACTTCTGTTGGTCTTCATGATTGAGTTGAAGATAGAGTAGCTAGAAGATGTTGTTGTACAGGTACTGGTGTAGCTGTTTATCTCCAAGTGGGAGATTGTTAAGGTGTGGAGCCTAAAAGCTTCACATATGAGTGCATTTAATAGTTTTGGGTCTACACAGTCACCAGCGTCAGTCAGGAGAGACCGCCGTCAGTCAGGTGCAGTTGAAGAGACGCCGACATCGGTAGAGGATCGGCCGACGTCGGTCACAGGCAAGCAGTAGGAACCAACATCGGTTACCTGTGCGTCTAGAATGTTATTTCTAAGGATAGAAGCGAGTGTTTGCATGATGAGTTTAAGTCTTAGTCTTAAGTTCGCATTTCTATTATTAGAAAAATTGTTTTTTAGAGCCCTTGTTCAAGAGGCTTAACTGTTGGTTGTAAGTGCATGCTCAAGTTTCTTAATTCTATATGTAGAATTAGATCTTCTTAACTTTGTGTGAATTATTGTAGTAGTTTATTGTATGTGAATGTTGAACAACAGTACAGAGTTGTATCAATCTAGGTTGTTGGAATTGATTATACTTGAGAGAGAGAGCTCTTAAGGGATAGAGATCTAGAGAGAGATCTCGTGCATCTGAGAGAGGTGTGGAAGAAAGAAGTTTCTTCAATTGTATTCCTTTTGTAAAGAGTTTTAATACAAGTTTTCAGGGTGGTTTCTTGTATCTCTTGTTCTTACTATTTATCATTCTAGTTACTTATCCATCTGATTTAATTTTGCATTTATTGCTTTCATAAGTGTAATCTATTGTTGGTTGATCCCCAACAAGGAGGGCCTTTGAGTTATATATTTCTCTCTTAAATGTGGGAAAGTGTGTGAAGATGGGTGAACTATAATATATGAACATGCATATAGTGATATATCTTGTAATTTGATAAATATATCTCATAGGTTTTTATTTGAATGCTCCAGACCTATAATATTATTGATCCTATGCTTGGTATGAAATTAAGGATGAATAAGTAATAATAGATTGATTTTGAAGATGATTGATTTAAATTTACTAAGCATTTCCTTTGTATTTGTTAGATGATGAATGAAAAGTCTTAGAATTGTATTTATACCACACCTTTTGAAAATATCTAATGGTAGGGTTAAATAAGATAAGTAGGTTGACCCATGGGTTTCAATCATTTTTAGATTGGATTACTTTTGGCTACTAGACTCTAGATAAGGATCTAGAAAATAATTTAAGTGGTAGTGTCCCTTTGTGACTGGTCATGTTGATAGGGATAGAGAATAGGTATATATTTGAAACTAACACTAAAGTATTTTCTTTATCAAGTTTTATGTTTTTTACATAATACATGAGACCTTGATCATCAACATAATATAAATCAAACTAAGAGATAAGCATTTAAGCACATTGAGATGGTGAATATGAGCCTTTTAGTAATAGGGAGTTCTAAAATTCTAGGGTAGAACTATTGTCACTTGGATCTTACACCTACTCATTCATTCAATTGATACAATGGAAATAATGGGATCATCCTAAAGGTGTGGAAACTTGGCTCTTTAGGGATGAACCTGTAGAGTAAAAATTTTCTCTACGTTTCATCCTATTTTTTAGTCGTGCACCATGTGAAATTTTGTCTTCGCATACTTTGGTCTGAGATGGCAGAGTTTTGAAATAGAGCATGGGCTCTATTTATTTTTATTCATTTTTGTCTAAGTGTTGGGGTAAAGTGGAAGCTGACAAGTGTTGTCCTCTGAGGCATCCTTTCTCAAGTAGAAATGACAAGTGTCATCATCTAAGGCACCTTTCATATTTTCTATGAGTTGGTTATAATGTGCCATGTATCTCATAGAAACTCAGTGGAAGCCACCAAGTGTCAACGTCTGCAGTTTCATATCAACACCCTCATTTCATCTCTTTTCAGTGAAAAGATTTTATTTTAAGCTAAGTATTAGGATCAAGTGGAAAGTGCCAAGTGGAAGTTTTGAAAGGTCTTAGTTTTGATTTCCTAAAAGTGATGGAAGATGCCATGTACCCCAAGAAAAGAGAGCGAAAGCCACCACGTGTCATGATCTGAATTATCTTCATTTTTGTTTCACTAATATAACAAAGATTGTGGTGAGTCTTAAGTGTTGTTTCTAAAGCAAGCAAACGTTGCCAGGTGTCACAATCCATTTAAATATGAAATGAGACCCATTTGTTCCTATGGTATAAATAGAGCAGTGGAGACCGTCATGTGTTATCTTCTACATGTTTCTAAAAGGGTAGCTTCAAGAAGCAGAGATCACCATGTAACCCTAGATAAGTAAAGTGGAGATTGCCATGTGTCATTTAATGAAGAAGTAGAGATTGACACCTATCCGTGTGTACCTTTTAAAGTTATTTGGGTAGGAAATGTTGTGGGTCCTATTTTATTTTAAGTTGTTGAAGTTTCGAGGAAGTAGATAGCGACAAGTGTCAAAGGTAGAACATTCTTGAGCAAAGACATAAAAGAGTATAAGTTATGTGGAAAGTGTTGCATGTCTTCAATAGGTACTATGGAACACACCAAGTGTCATTTTCTAGTGTATCCTAAGTAATAGAAAGATTTTCAAAATATTGGCTAAGTGTTATCTAGTGTTTAAGAGAAGGGAGCGTCCTATAATCTATTTCAGCCAATGAACTACTAAAAGACAAAGCATTTCAGAATCTATAAGATACCTTCTATTAGACACTTTCAATTTGGTTAGATTTCAGTTGGGCCATTAGATTGGGAACAAGCAGACAATCTAGAGTGAATCCAAGGCTATAAATAAGGGTGCAAAGATCACTAGAAAAGGAGGAATTACCAGAGAGAATTTTTGAGAGAGATTTATTGTAAAGAGCTTAGACTTTATAGACCTATGACTAAGTAATATCATTTTCTTTTGTTCTATCTTCTTAAGTTGGAATGTTTATGTAACTGTGCAGGTTTTTATGCCTCTTATGTAATTAAAGAATTAATGAGAAGATTGAATCCTATGCCTTTGTTGATATTTTCTGTGTCATTTACAAAGTAGTCTAGGCTGTAGACTTTCTAGAGCTGTGATTGGGAATGTCATTTGCTTTTGTCTCATTTTCTTGAGTTGAAAAGTTTATATAATTGTATGTGTTTCTGTGCCTCTTATATGACTAGAAAATTCAAATAAGAAGATTGAATCTGATGCCTTTGTTGACATTTTTTGTATCACAACAAAAGTAGTCTATGCTGGGAGCATCTGTTTCTATTGTTTCCATCTTTTACATTGATCATGCGCTTATTTGCTCTTAAATTTACATTTAGGTGCATCGCCATAGATTAGATTTCCTTTCTTGCATTCATGTTTCTGATTTAAATCCAATCCCTTTTCCCAGTATACATTTTATATAAAGAAGAACTAGCTTCGCTAAAATCTGGAGGTTATTTCAAGTCAAAAGTCCCACATCTTGAAACTTTCCATTGTTGGTGTTTATTACAAAGCACAATTTTGAATCATCAACAGTTTTCGGCATGCCTGGTGGGACCAATCTTGAAGTTTCTTTCAAGATCGTATGAACCAGAGAGCTACGAGGAGTCATAGTTGTGGACCAGTAACTAGATCACAATCTGCTACAAATCCAGGTATTCTTTTGCCACCATTGGTAACAAGTCTAAGAAGAAGAGCCAACCAATTTATACCAATACCTAGAGAAAATATGAGAGCCCCTATACCCCCAAGAAATTATGTAAGCTAGAACACTGGTAGTCCTTTGATTCTTCCAATAACCCTAGCCACTTAGGACCCTATCCCAGTGACTGCCCTGATAGTTCTACCCAAATTCAGTGGGCAAGACATTAAAACACTTGAGGAACATCTTCAGGATGTATCAGATGTTTGTGTTATACATGTTGTCACACAATAAAATGTGGCCATAAGATTATTAGCAGCTTCTTTTAAAGGGAAAGCTCTATATTGGTATCGATCTTTGACCCCAAATATCATATCTACATGGGATCAGCTCGGAGATCTTTTCTTTGATAGATTTGAAGAAAAGGGTGATAAGTCTTCTTTGTTACGTCAATTAATTACCATTCAAAGGGCACCACAAGAAGCCATGACTCACTTCAATTCTAGATTTTAAAATACTTGGGAAAGAATCCCTATCACAACTAGACCATTACTAGGTATGGCCATAGTGTTTTATCTTAAGGCTTTGAATTCAGATATATCTGTTATGATTCTATCACTTGGAGGACACACTTTTCTAGAGGCTTATGAATATGTAGTCAGAGCTGAGAATAATTTAATATATGCTAGAAAGTTACCTCCAAGGCCTCCCATGCCCATGTTCCCAAAAATTTCCTTACCATTACCTCAAGAAGCCCCTAAATTTGTAGCCCCACCTGTGTCTATGTATAACTATCCTTAACCATCTACTAAAGAAATTGTCCCCACTCAATCATTTGAGCTAGATGCTATCAATAATATCCTAAGGACATTTTATAATGAACTGATCAATATAAAAAGATAGTATAATACTTTCCCTAGGCCTCCATATCAAGGCTATCAAGGAAACATACTTTCATCTCAGCCAAACCAATATCAGGGTCCTCTAAGACAAACTAACCATCAGCTAGCAAACCAATTGGTTGTAGTTCCCACACCCTCATAGACTATTCCTCCCAATTCAAATAAGGAGATTGTTTCAGGGCAAAATAACTATGTAGATAACACTAATGCCTGGTATTTCACTTGCAATAATGGTCATACATCTAGAGATTGTCCTATGGGTAATTTACAACAAAAGGTGGTAGAGCAAAGAAGAATGGATGGTCAGTTTGCAAGTTCTAGTGATAATCAAGCCTATTAGTCTTCTAGTATGTAAAATTCAGTCCTAATGGCTTAGATGCAAGGGATGTCCTTGTAACAAGAGGAAGAAATAGCCTCGAAACATGCTTTATTCTCATGGGTTGAAGATGAAGAATCAGTTTTCTTGAATGAAGCATCTACCTCTAAAAAACTAGTGGTGCAATCTGATTATTACACTAGATCAAAGAGAAGGAAGGTGGAACAGTCTGAGATTGTAAATAGTCAAGTCATGGAGAATCCTCCATCTCAAGGACAACAAAACATGGTTGTCAGACAAGAAGTGCCTCAGTCGATGCAAAATCAAGGGAATCCTGCCCAAATTCAGGAAAAAACAATATATCCTTATTTTCAAAAGGCTCAGACTCTGAGACCAATAAATGTGGTGGATCAATTGAAGAAGACTCTAGCACAAGTATCAATATGGGATATATTGGCTATTCCTGAACAAAAGACACTACTACAAGAAGCTCTATAAGGCCAAGCAGTGCCCAAAGGTACTATTACCAAAGAAGGACCTGCTAAAAAAGAAAAGCTCAAAGATATAGTTCATTTACAGACAACAACCCTAGTGAATAATACAGCAGAGGTAAGCAAATCCAAACTAGATCCCTTATATTTAACTTTAATAGTTGGCAAGAAATTGCTACATAATGCAATGATTTATTCAGGGGCTAGTACTACAATAATGCCCAAGTAGATAGCTGATGCTTTAGAAATTAAGTATGAACCACTCACTAAAGGAGTCATACAGCTAGATGGCAAAGCAATACAAACAATAGGGAGAATTAAACATCTCCAATTACAATTATATGTTTGTCCTAATATATTTTTAAATCAAGATGTAGTAATGATAGATATACCTCCTATTTTTGGCTTATGATTATCAAGAGACTTTACAGCCAAAATAGGGGGATATATGTCCCTTGATTGGTCTCATCTCATCTTAAGAATGAAATACAGTTCAAAGATGAAAATATTGTCTGAACCATTATATAAAGATCACATCACTAATGAGCCCACTGCAAAGTTAGAGGTAGCCCATGTTATGATGAATAAAAAAGAAAGGATTTTTGTCAAAGAGCTAGGTGAATAGACTGAATATAATCATGAAGAAGAAAATGATCATTTATTAGCTATGATTCAAAGTGATCCATATGGAAATTACAACTCTATTGGTCTGGCCACTTACATTATACTTGATGAAGATCATAGAATTCTAAATGTTCTAGAGGAAGAAAAGTCAAAATCTACCTCATCTATTAATCCTCAGACCTCTTATGAATTCCAGATTCCTAGTGAGAAATCACAAGCGCATACCTTAACCTCTGATGAAGAAGAAATAATTTCTGATTTTCTTCTTACTTTGCAAGATGATGTAGAGGAACATGGACATTTCTTGGATCATGATTTGAATGATTTTTTTGAAATCATTGGGTCAGGTTATACCATTTTTCAAGATAGCTGTGAGCCAGTTGTAGAGGAACAAAATAGCATTGAGCCTTAATTACATGTGAAAAAATATTGCAAACTTTTAGAATTATCCTTTCAAGATATTGATAATTTTGAAGTTATTAAAGAGGATGATCATGTAGTAGAACCTAAGTTTGAGGAAAAAGGAGTTAAGTCAATAAATGATATATGTCAAAAGGCTTCTATTGATGAGTAGATGGTTGTTAACTTCTTGGTAATACATCCCAATATCAAGAGCCGATATTTCACGAGCTTCCAAGAATAAGAAGAGCTTATGTATGTCAAAAGCATGTTTGACTTAGACTCACTCGAATGCAGGCAAATCAATGTGGCATACACAAAAGGAAATTCACCAAAGCTATATCCAATTCAATCATTTGTATGGCAATATAAGCTGGCTTGTCATGAAAGAGACTGTAGAAATTATGCTTTTGATCCAAGAGGAAGATAAAGATGCTTCATTAATGTAGTTAGGTAGTTTCCCCTTTTTGTACTACTTTATTTTCTTGCTTTGTTTTCCCATTCTTTGTTTTCCCACTTTTCTTTTAAATAAGTGTTCTTTGAACACATAGTCGATAGCTCAGAATTTTCAAATTTTTCAAAAATCTCCAATACATTGAATGTCTCCCAAATCTTTAGAAATCCCCAAGGTACCTTGCACTGCCACTTGCATAATGTGTCTATCTCACTGTTCCATAATGATTGAGTAGGATCTGCTAATGGTTATTCGAGTTTAATGCCATTTTGAGACTTGATAGGTCAATAAATATCTCTTAGCAAGAGTTAAAGTTTACAAGTTCTCAAACATTCTTGCATCTTCACGAAAAAATCTTGCTACTTCCATTTTTTTGTGCTTAGTAAACTTGCTTCAATGAGAGTATTTCATTTTGTAAAAGTTCATACAAGCTATCCCAGAGAAGATATAGAGATGGAGGGGGCACAATCTTCACAACAAGGAGTTGGGATGTATGAATCCCTTGATAAGTTTCTTGCAAGTAAATTATATGCTTCATCTCGCACACAGCCATTGAAGACCTATCCACAGACCAAGTTTCCTAAAATCAGTCAAGCAAGTGACCCAGAAAAAATAAAAGATTATGCAGATGGCATCATGGACCCAATTCTACAGAGAGCTAGTAGAAAAACTCTTAGAGAAGGGGCACATAAAAGGTGTCTACAAAGGGCCAATGTAGGACAATATGAAACATTCACCATGATGATATGGACCTCACAACTGGCTCAATTCATTATCCCAGCTTTGCATCCATGCCCTGACCTAGTCGAATTATGTGTAGACTTGTTCCATGCACCTTCGTGCACCATTCAACGAGGTCCATTCACGGTGCAAATCACATCACAAGCTATCAGGGATATGTTAGCCTTGCATCATGATAGTACAACTACATTTCCCACTATTGCTAAAATTCAAAGAACATGGGCAAACATCAACAATCAGTCAAGGTTCCTAAGATCTTAATTACAAATGGGTGATGATGACACTATGGTACCCACACTCCCTATAGCAAAAGCTCAATTCACCCACGCTAGCCAAGACACAATGTCAATGATGGCTTTCATCTTTGGCATGAAAGATGATATGGCAATTTATGCAAAATAAATGGCTATTCTCTTTAGGCTAAAGACCGTTGATAAAATCTAGTAGTATCAGCTTGACTTTTTTGAACAAATTGCTTTCTCAATGGTAGAACAACTAGCCCATTTTAGATCAAAAGGAGTGTTCAGGTATTCTTCATATTTTTTCCACCTCATGCTTTTTTAGAACTCTAAACTCTTTGCCCAACATATGTATCTTAATATGTATGACCCAGATTTTGATCTCCAAAGGACCATCCCTCTGTCTGCATGGACACACATTTTATCAAAGACTAGTGACCTATATGAATTTTAAGAATTATTTGTTACCCCTATTTTTTACCACCTCAGGGCTGAACCAGTTATGAATATATTATTCCCAAGTGTTTCAAATCTTCTGGCCAGTTGCCCCATTCCTTATGATTTCTATTTTGGATCCCACCATACCATTATAAGAGTCCATGGTTTTTGTGGGGAACCAATATTGCTACCTAAGATTTTGACTCTTAGGTTAGCATTCCTAGAGGTCACTAGGAAGGTATCCATAGTTGATAATGAATTTGGTTCTGAGAAGAGAAAAATAAAAATGTATGATATTCCGTGGATGACAACAAGCATGGTTTTGGAAACTAGGGATGCAGAAGTTGTGTTGCTCAGAAAGCTATCCTTTCTAGGTTTCCTTCTAGTAGAATACAAATGGTTTTATGACCCAAATGGTTTCAGAGCCTCCTAGGTAAGGACTCATAGGGTGGAAACTAGAATAACACATGAAGGCTGCCCCCTTTGGGAGAATAAAAGAAATCCTAGGGAAGACACTCCTAGTTTTTATGTTGAGTTAACAGACTTGCCCCTTCCACAAAATAGGCCATGGGAAACATTCTATGTCAAACAAAGGGATTATGATCCTAAAGTCAGAATGACATTTGGCTTAAGAATAACATTAACGAATAAAAATTGGGATGCCAAAAAAATAGAGGCCTATTGGAAATATAGGCAAGAAATTTGTCAAACAACCCATTCTTTCAAAAATGTAGACACAGATGAAAAATGGGAAGAACTATGGGATGAGTGTCATCTCTCCCCTATAACTAGCCCAGAGACAAGTAATTTGCTAACACTAGGTTTAGAATAAGAAACTAGGGCTAGATCAAGTCAGGAGTCACAAGCCTCAGAGCAAACTGTAGCTAAAGTAACTGTATTAGTCTGGCCTTAATCTCTCAGCATGATAAAAATGCAGAAAAGTGTGGTGCCTTCATCATCACAAGCTTCCCATCGGCCCTGGTTATAGATATTCCCAGTTCTCCACAAGAAGTAGATGTGGAAGGAAAAAGGATGTAGCAAGAAGAAGAGACACCCAAGAAATGAAAGAGGGTGCAGTTTCAATTTGGTTCAGAAGAGGACACAAACACCACACAACACCAATTAAAGGGTACTATAATTGCTCCTCAGGTAAGTATTATTCCTCCCTCTCCTTCTCAGTCTATTTCTTCTCCTATTGGCATGATGATTTCATCTAGCTAGATGACATCCCCTACAACTTTTGTCATTGCCATTTCTTGCTTTATCCCATCTGTGCCACCTTAGGATTTAACATTACCTCATTTCTCCCCTTCTATTCCCAAGAAACTTTCCCCTTAGATTACCCATAGCCAACAATTGGCTATTCAATATGGTCTACCACAAGGACATACTTTTGCAGGTGGGTACATTGCCTCTCCTTCTACCTTCCAGACCCAAGCAGATGCTGCTACGAAGGCAAGGCAATCTTGAAGAGAGAAAAAGAAGATTAAGGAAAATAAAGCATTGGCTACACCCCATATGTAGTCACAATTTAACCCCATCTAGTAGTAATTGACGGTGACTCATTTGTCACCAAATGTAATAAAGCCAATGGAGTAGATGCAGCTAGAAGATTCCAAGATGAATGCGGTGGCCATTGACATGTCCCTTTTTAGGCCATAGGACAAAATTGAGCTACTGACCAAATCCACTTCTGCAGTTACTGAAGACTACTTGAAGATATCAAGGAGGCTATAAAAGATGGAAGTTGAGCTAGCCAAGGAGAAGGCAAACTATAACAGTTTGACCTCAGAGATTAATAGAAAAGTTGATGAAATAGAGAATTTGAATAAATAGTTGCAAAATACTATTTCTCTTCAGACTCACCAGGCAGTTCAGGCCCAAAATGATTCTTTAAAGGTAGGGCTCACATAGGTAAAGGATGCAGTGACGACCCTTAGGCACAAAAAGGCAACTTTGTAAGGAAAATGTGAGGAACACCTATTGCAGGTTACTCAATTGAAACAAAATTTTCTAGGCAAATAGAATAATGTTGCGGTCATACAAGCCCAATTTCAAGCAGAGCAATAGAAAGCAGCGTAATTGACACTAGAATTGGCCAATAGGCCAAGAAATGTCAGAGTATTAATTTTGGTAAAGGAGATATATGAATCCATGTGGAAGAGAATCTCTTTAGATATTATTCAGCTTAGGCCATCTCTCACCTTCCTACTAAATGCACATTAATTATGTAAAAGGGTGGAGAGTTTAGTTGTAAATACTCTAGCTATAGTCTCTGAAAGAGTAATGGACTTGCAAATGTTGTTGTAAAAGCTCTATGATGCAACAGATGCAACATTGTCAATAGTAGGAATCAATGATAAAATGGTCACTACCAAGTGAGTAAATGAGGTTCTTAGTTTTAATTCTGTAGCTACCAATTGTAGAGAGCTTATAGATGTCATGAAGGAAGGAATCAATGAAATGAAGCAGCATGTTAAAGATCTAGTACAATTAGGTTTTCCTTCTCCATTTCTTGATGACAACACCATGCTGATGGTAGAAGAAATTGAACCTTTGTTGTTGGCCAAATAGAAGGATCAAATAGTTTTCCATGATCTAAGGGATGATTCATCAGTCTCTTAAGTAAAAGTTGTCTTGGTTCCTGTTTCCTAGCTCGAATTCAAATTAAAGGCTACGGTTTAAATTTTGCAACATTTTTCACACAAAGATATTATCAACCTTGATTTAGCCTTTAATGAATTAAAGAGTAAGCAAGGATTATCTGATGATGAGTGGTCCACCTACCAGATAACATTGCTAAAGCTATGATTTTAAAATTTTGATCTAGTGGTAATTGTGGTTTCTTTTTTAGTAGGCTCAAAATTCCTTGGGGTTGCCAATAACTGTAGAGTAAAAATTTACTCTACATTTCATCCTATTTTTTAGTCATGCACCGTGAAATTTTGTCTTCACATAATTTGGTCTGAGATGGCAGAGTTTTGAAATAGAGCATGGGCTATTTTCCTTTCGATTCATTTTTGTCTAACTGTCAGGGTAAAGTGGAAGTTGACAAGTGTCATCCTTTGAGGCATTCTTTCTCAAGTAGAAATGACAAGTGTCATCATCTAGGATACCTTTCATATTTTCTATGAGTTGGTTGGAATGTGCCACGTATCTCATAACAACTCAGCGGAAGTTGCCAAGTGTCAATGTCCGTGGTTTCATATCGACATCCACATTTCATCTCTTTTTGGAGAAATTTTTTTCTTTTAAGCTAAGTATTAAGACTAAGAGGAAAGTGCCAAGTGGTAGTTGTGGAAGGTCTCAGTTTTGCTTTTCTAAAAGTGATGGAAGATGCCACATACCCCAACAAAAGAGAGCGAAAGCCACCACGTGTCGTGATCTGAATTATCTTCATTTTTGTTTCACTAATATAGCAAAGACCATGGTGAGTCTTAAGTGTTGTTTTTGAAGAAAGTAAAAGCTACCAGGTGTCACAGTTTATTTAAATATGAAATGAGACATATTTGTTCCTATGGTATAAATAGAGTAGTGGAGACTGTCACGTGTTATCTTCTACATGTTTCTAAAAGGGTAGCTTTAAGCAATGGAGATCACCACATAACCTCAGATAAGTAAAATGTCATGTCTCCTTTTCATTTGACATGTTCTGAGCTCATGGTTAGCCTATTATGCGACCCTTGTAGGTTGATAGGATGGTTAGAGGGTCTTGATGGAGATTGGAGTGGCGTCATTTAGCAGAGTTTTTCCAGTTGGCTTTCGTTTGGGCTCGATTGGACATGTATTGAGGGAGATATTAATATTTGATTGATTTAATCAAATATTAATTATTTAGCCTATTTTTAATTAGAAACCCTAATTCTAATTTAAGAAACCCTAATTAGGGCAAGCATATCTTTTGAGGGTATAAGGGTTTCTCATGGAGGCCATTATTGATTAGCCATTGATTATTGATTATTGATTTTGAAGAATTTCTTCGGTGAAGACTGAGCCTAGGGTTCCAGGATTCCATTTGCATTGGAGAACATTCCCTCTTCAGTGTGTGTAATTAAGAGGCTATGGAATATCGGCTGATCTATTGCCAAATTGAGAGATAGCTTCATCCAGAAGTTATCACAAAATTTACAGGGTTGAGAGATAACTTCACATAGAAGTTATTACAGATATTCTAGGTATTTATTTCTTTATGTTTTGATTCAATAAACTATACAGATAGAGATCTTCTATGCTAGAAACATATATTTTTAGATTAGGGGTTGAAAATAGGGAAGTTGTGCTTAATTAACGGCCGTATGAAGTCCGTACAGGTCCGTACAGATCCACGCAGACACCAACCTCGGCAGACAGAGATCCCCAGTGACTGACATCAGTCGATTGGAGACCGACGTCGGTAGAGAAGGACCTACAGTGACCGACATCGGTAGTATATTGATCGACATCAGCAACTGTGTGTTCGACACAGCAGGCCAAGACAAAATTTCCAGATTCAAACCCAATTTCTAGATTTGCAAAGCCAGGGTCTTTCAAGATTGTATTTCATATTTTATATGCATATGAGAGGACTATAATTGTAATAGCTTAGAAGGACAAGTGATAAGATCTGTGATTTGCTATTGAGAGACTATATTATTGTTATCATTCTAAATTTATTTAACAGAAATTGTATCTTTGTTCAGAGTTTTTGTGTTGCTATATTCCCTATTTGAATGGGACATCATAGTGGTATCAGAGCTTTTGTAGGAAAATGGAGCCCCTAAATAAGGGACATCACAGTGGTATCAGAGCGAAATCCTACCAGCCTGAGGGTCTATAGATCTTATGCAGCCACAAGAGTTGGGACCACACATGTATAACACACGCAGTAGAGCCTTGCTTGAAGGTACCCAGTTGTTAGAACAGCAACGGATTATCATGAGTGATAGACATGAGGGCAGCCCACCTAGGGGCCACAGGTATGATGTTGATCAGGACACCAGAGAATTTCACCATGCTATGATGACAAGCCAATAACAGATGAATCAGACACTACAGGCACTTATGACTATGATAAGGGGGATGAACGCAACTGATGGATAGAACGAGGACCAAAGAGATGATAGGAGTGCTATGGTTAATCAGAGACCATAGTAGACTCACTCCAGAATAGCTGATAGACCTACACGTCTTACATTTGTTCAAGAAGAACCAGAGGCACTAGTAGAGGAGGAGGCAGGGAATTCCCCATTTGCAGATGTTTACATGGCTACAAATGATGAGTGGGAATTATTATCTCCTCATGTTCAAGAGAGGACATCCTTTGACCATTTTGTTAATCTGAGGAGAGAGCACTATAGACTGGTTAGACAGGATAGGAGGCCTAGAGTTCAATTCAGTGAGCTGAAGAAGGCTATGGGTAAGCTTTCTTTGACTACTTTTGACGACAACGGCAAGATGACAGCTCAAGCTTGGGTTCATAAGCTTGACACCTTTTTGGCATTGAGACCAATGTTAGAGATAGAGGCCATCAAATACGCCTCTTTGTACTTGGATGGAGTAGCGCATGATTGGTGGTACCATGGTATGGTAACACTTTAACATAATTAGGTAACAGAGTACCAGGACTTTGTGGATAGATTGGTTGAGCAATTTGACAAGAAAGATCCAGAGGTTTACTTTCGAGATCTGGCACAGTTGAGACAAATAGGTAACTTGGAGTCCTTCATTGGTGAGTTTCAGATATTGGCAGTCATGGTGCCCAATATTTTAGAGCGTAGATTGGTAGTTCTCTTCACAGAGGGATTGGCAGGGCCATTGAGAGGTTGGATCAAAGCCTTTGATCCTCCTTCATTATAGGTAGCTATGAAGAAGGCACATAGTATGGAGATGGAAGCCCCATCCCATAAATTTAACTCCAAGCGTACTTCTTCATCTAGAGACCATAAGTGCTCCAACGCAGATATAGAGAGACCAGATTTTAACATAGATAAATCAGGTGTAAAGAATGATTCAAAGGCTAATCTAGCAGCACCACCTTTGGATCGTGAGGTGCTTAATGATATATTTAGGAAGAAGCTTTGCTTCTACTACAAAGGTCCATATGATATCCATCATGACTACCCTTTGAGGCCTAAGGGCAAGGCAAATCGTGTGATGTGGGCATATTATGAGGATTCAGATTCAGAGGATTCCAAATAGTAGAATAGTTCTGAGGGGGTAAAGGCAGAGGCTTCAAGGCCTAAGGTAGAGGCATAGTTAGAGATTCACATATAGGAGGCACGCCTATCCAACATTCAGTCGAATGAGTCATTCAGACTCCATGGAGTTTTGGTAGGGCAGAAGGTTATCACCCTTCTTGATACAGGAGCCACACATAATTTCATAGATGCTAGATTTGTGGAGAAGCGTGGACTCACTACCAAAGATTTTAAGGGCATTAGAGTTAAGGTAGCTGATGGTCACACTCTTAGGTGTGAGCATATGATTAGAGACCTCCCATTGCGCTTGAACAACTATGAGTTCAAGGCTGATTATTATGTGGTAGACATGGGGGACATAGACTTAGTCTTGGATATGAAGTGGATTCATTCATTTGAGGAAGTTACTCTTCATCTCAAGGACATGGAGGTTATCTTTGATGTTGATGGGAAAACACATATTCTTAAGGCAATATGGGGCAGTAGCTTCAGATATATGTTTTTTCATCGGATGGAGGAACCTATACCACATGACATGATAGAGGGCGATAACGAGTGCACATTGGCACCAACACAGGGGATGTATGAGGACGAGCTTGGTCTTGAGGTGAGTTTAGTTCAGGAGTTGTCACATGTGGTGGGGACTCAACTTTCTATTACAGTCGGGTCACAGGTTGATGATGATATGACTATTTCTAGCCTTCACAATCCAATTTTAGATATTATTCAGGTAAGGAGTTTGCTTGCTGATTTTCATTTATGGATTGGATGTTGGGGTGCTTATCTTAGTACTAGAGATGATGTGACACCATTACATGAGAGTTGTGATGGACATGGCATGGGGTTCGTGTTGATTGATAGTGGTGGAGATCATAACTACATTTGGGATCCAGGTGGATTGATTGATTTGTCATTCAACGATTGCTTGAGGGCAAGCAATTCCAAGAGGGGCAGATTGTCATGTCCCCTTTTTAGTTGACATGTTTTGAGTTCATGGTTAGCCTATTATGTGACCCTCATAGGCTAATAGGATGGTTAGAGGGTCTTGATGGAGATTGGAGTGGCTTCGTTTAGCAGTGTTTTTCCAGTTGGCTTTTGTTTAGGCTCGATTGGACATGTATTGAGGGAGATATTAATATTTGATTGATTTAATCAAATATTAATTATTTAGCCTATTTTTAATTAGAAACCCTAATTCTAATTTAATAAACCCTAATTAGGGCAAGCATATCTTTTGAGGGTATAAGGGTTTCTCATGGAGGCCATTATTGATTAGCCATTGATTATTGATTATTGATTTTGAAGAATTTCTTCTGTGAAGACTGAGCCTAGGGTTCCAAGATTCCATTTGCATTGGTGAATGTTCCCTCTTCAGTGTGTGCAATTAAGAGGCTACAGAATATCAGCTGATCTATTACCAAATTGAGAGATAGCTTCATCCAGAAGTTATCACAAAATTTACAGGGTTGAGAGATAACTTCAAATAGAAGTTATTATAGATATTCCAGGTATTTATTTCTTTATGTTTTGATTCAATAAATTATATAGCTAGAGATCTTCTATGCTAAAAACATATATTTTTAGATCAGGGGTTGAAAATAGGGAAGTTGTGCTTAATTAACGGCCGTACGAAGTCCGTACAGGTCCGTACAAATCCACGTAGACACCGACCTCAGCAGACAGAGATCCCCAGTGACCGACATCAGCTGACTAGAGACCGATGTCGGTAGAGAAGGACCTATAGTGACCGACGTTGGTAGTATATCGATTGACACTGGCGACTGTGTGTTCGACACAGCAGGCTGAGACAGAATTTCCAGATTCAAACCCAATTTCCAAATTTGCAAAGCCAGGGTTTTTCAAGACTGTATTTCATATTTTATATGCATATGAGAGGATTGTAATTGTAATAGTTTAGAAGGACAAGTGATAAGATCTGTGATTTGCTATTGAGAGACTATATTATTGTTATCATTCTGAATTTATTCAACAAAAATTGTATCTTTGTTCAGAGTTTTTGTGTTGCTATATTCCCTATTTGAAGGGGACATCACAGTGGTATCAGAGCTTTTATAGGAAAACAGAGCCCCTAAGGGACATCACATAAAACAAAGATTTCAATGTGTCCTTTAATGAAGAAGTAGAGATTGACACCTGTCGTTGTGTCCCTTTTAAAGTTATTCAGGTAAGAAATGTTGTGGGTCATATTTTCTTTTAAGCTGTTGAAGTTTTGAGGAAGTGGATAGTGACAAGTGTCAAAGGTGAAACATTCCTGAGCAAAGACACAAAAGAGTATAAGTTATGTGTAAAGTGTTGTGTGTCTTCAATAAGTGCTACGAAACATGCCATGTGTCATTTTTTGATGTCTCCTAAGTAATAGAAAGATTTTCAAAGAATTGGCTGTGTTATCTAGTGTTTAAGAGAAGCAAGCATCCTGTAATCTATTTCAGCCAATGAACTGCCAAAAAATGAAGCATTTCAAAATCTATAAGATACCTTTTATTAGACACTTCCAGTTTGGTTAGATTTCAGTTGGGCTGTTAGATTGGGAACAAGTAGACAATCTAGAGTGAATCCAAGGCTATAAATAAGGGTGCAAATATCACCAAAAAAGGAGGAATTACTAGAGAGAATTTTTGAGAGAGATTTATTGTAAAGAGCTTAGACTTTCTAGACCTGTGACTAAGTAATATCATTTTATTTTGTTCTATCTTCTTAAGTTGGAAGTTTTATGTAACTGTGCGTGTTTTTGTGCCTCTTATGTAACTAGAGAATTAATAAGAAGATTGAATCCTATGCCTTTGTTGATATTTTATATGTCATTTGCAAAAGTAGTCTAGGCTGTAGACTTTCTAAAGCTATGATTAGAAATGTCATTTGCTTTTGTCTCATTTTCTTGAGTTGAAAAGTTTATATAAATGTACGTGTTTCTGTGCCTCTTATATGACTAGAAAATTCAAATAAGAAGATTGAACCCTATGCCTTTGTTGACATTTTTGTATCACAACAAAAGTATTCTATGTTGTGAGCCTCTGTTTCTATTGTTTCCATCTTTTACATTGATCATGCACTTGTTTTCTCTTAAATGTAAATGAATCCTACATATAGTCTCACTGTGCTTAGGATTAAGGTTGAGTTACATTCAGGTGCATCGCCATAGATTAGATTTCCTTTCTTGCGTTCATGTTTCTAATTTAAATTCCAATCCCTTTTCCCAGTATACATTCTATATAAAGAATAACCAGCTTCTCTAAAATATGGAGGTCGTTTCAAGTCGCAAGTCCCACATCTTGAAACTTCCCATTGTTGGTGTTTATTACAAATCACAATTTTAAATCATCAACAAAACCTTAGAATAAGGTATATCATTTCTAAACTAATATGAACTTGATTTAAGATTAGTTTCGGACTTAAACTATTCCAATATATATATATATATATATACATATATATATATATATATATACATATATATATATATACATACACACACACACACACACACACACACACACACACACATATATCTAATACTAAGTGTTATATAGATTAGATTTCCTTTCTTGCATTCATGTTTCTAATTTAAATTCCAATCCCTTTTCCCAGTATACATTCTATATAAAGAATAACTAGCTTCTCTAAAATATGGAGGTCGTTTCAAGTCGCAAGTCCCACATCTTGAAACTTCCCATTGTTGGTGTTTATTACAAATCACAATTTTAAATCATCAACAAAACCTTAGAATAAGGTATATCATTTCTAAACTAATATGAACTTGATTTAAGATTAGTTTTGGACTTAAACTATTCCAATATATATATATATATATATATATCTAATACTAAGTGTTTTTCATGGTGAAAAGGGAAGAAATTAAATTAAAATTAAAAAATCTGATGCACCAATAGTTTAGAGATCATTTCCTCTACTTGGAAAACATAATAAAACTTAAAATTTATAATAAATCACACAAATCCTACATCACCTACAAACTTATCAACACTTTCATAAGTAATTTTTAATGTAGGTAGTGGACTACACAACATACAACCTATAAATAAAGGTGCAAAAGTGATAGGACAAAAATAAAGAGTGGCTAAAACACCCAAAAATGATAATCTATGGTCAAATTTATAAAATACTCAAGAAATTTTACAAAACAGGAGAGTAAAATATCATTTTTTATTAAATTCTAGGCTCAAATATAGCATTACAAGTCTTCAAAAGAGTAGAATCTCATCATACTCAATAGGAGGGATCCTTAATATGGTATTTGCATCCCTATATATAATAAAATAAACTGATAGTGGAGAAGAGTGCAATATAAAATGTCATAAATTCCATTATTACATCATAATTAATCATATATAAGAGAAGAATAATTGGAAATGGGATTATTAAGCTCTTCCAATGCATTAGGCCTCTCACATTAAGGTCTTCAATAGAGGTTGGCATAGTCACAGAGGTGAAGAGACTTTATTTATTATATTTTAGTCTTTTTGAGTTCTTTAACATGCATGGTTTGGTTCATAAAGGTTATTGTACTCATGAAAAACATGACTCTCCTTGTGCTAATCTACTTATATCACCCATCTCGACCTCTCATGCATCTTGATTATTTGAACTAGAAGAATATCATATGCCTATTTGGAGTTATTGTTGAATTTGACATGGTCACCACTACATGGATGGAATTACATATTTAAAAGATTATTTTTCTAATTCCTTATATGTCCATTATGACCTTAATGACCATTGACTTCACCTATTATTGTGTTTCATAGGTTGTGAGAGCATAAGCTAACTAAAATCCATATTTAAATCCATGTGAGGGTCCCTATGAGAGATAGAGAAGTTTATATATCATATTAGTGAATCATGAGAATGCTTTGAGAATCCAAGAAACCTACACATTCATGATTAAAGGCTCCACCTTGCCTTATTTTCTACTTTCTAATGCTACTTAAAGAGCCATGAAATTGTGTATCTTCTTTAAACATACCTATAGTAGTCATGAAAACCTTGTATTCACTCTATCCTCCTTGACAACTCTAAGTATCAGAATAACATGGGAGACCCTTACTAATTCTACCTACAACTTAAAATAATTTTTTAAAATTTATTGGTTTTCAATAATTTTAAGCCTCTTTAATTAATCCTTCAGTCTTGTGAGTGGTCTTAGAAAGGTCTTGAGACCTCAATGTCTTGATCTAGTATTTCACTTACAATGAGGATGTAGAACACACTATTTTAGTCTATAGTTGAGTTATGTATTAATCTTAATTAGATTATGTAGACCTAAAATATTTAACTATGATTGAAATCTTATGATACTTGAAAACTATACGTATAAGTGAGTCATTGAAGACTTTTCAATGTCTACAAACTTGAAAGTAAAGTGGAAGATCCTTGAAGCTTGCCTCTTTGACTTTAGTTTCATAGATAGGCATAATAACCTTCATTATTACCTCCCATCCCATGGATATCTACTTAATAGGCTTACAAACATAGTTTTACCTTATTCTCTTTTGAAATCATCCTTGAAATTCTTAATTTTAGATTGATAGGCCTAGAGAAGACTAGGGCATATAAAGTTATATTTATGTCTTTTAAACATTATTCAATGACCATATAGGTCATGAATCCTTGTTATTTAACTTGTAACATATTACTTATTGCCTTAAATCTTTGACCATAGACCTATAACTATCTTAAATGAGCCTAGAGCCTCATATATCTTCATGATACAAGACATAAATATAATTAAAACTTCATAGGGTGCTTTATCTTTTTTATATAACCTTGAAACTTAATAAATAAGATTTTGGAACCTACCTATGGGATTCATAAAATGCTAAACTTATAAAAATGCATTTACAAACATGTAGGATGCTCTTTAGAGCTTTACACATGCTTTTGAAGATATGGGAGCATTAACTAAGGCCTTCAACTAATTTATATAGACCTACCAATAACCTTGAGGGATATTAAAACTTGTTGTCTATGTTATTTACTTGTAAAGCCTTTAAGATACATTTTCAACTTAGTCTCAGAACTATAGATGATTTAAGGGTCAAGACACTCTTTCCTAGGTTTATGAAACCTTAATGTTTTTTAGGCCTTTTTATCTCTTGCTATAAAAATCACCATTTATAATCCTACATTCATTACTTATATTCCTATATAACCTTGTGAGAAGGTCTGTAAACTTTTAAAAACATGATAGAATATCTAAAACTATACTAGTGGGCCTATATACACTCTCACTATGTTTGGGATATTGGAGAGAAGCTTGGAAACATTGTCTCTTAGTGTAGCAGACCTATAGGTGAATTATTGAAGCTTTCTCAATGCCTAAAAACCCAAAGAATACATCTTAGGGTATTTTTTAACCATGTATTCACCTATGTCAATTAAAAATCCTCCATGGGACATGAGGTAAACTTGAAATGAACCCATATATTCTCTTTAAGATCATGAAAATCCTTTTGACAATCCTATAACATCAATATGAAATTATTCATTTGATTTATCTAAAGTCCTATAGGATTGTAGGTGCATGCTTCTTGAGAACATGACTTATAATCTACCAACACTATAATCTCACAAACATAGCTCAAATTTTATTGGTAGGGTATTTGTATGTAAGGGGAGAGTTTTTTGGGCTTGTTTGTGGCCCTTTCACTAGGAGAGAAACATCTTCAAACATGTTAAAGCCTCATTCCTTATTTGCAGACCTATAGAGGGCATTCTCAACCTTGAAACCTCATGAATTCTCAAAAATGGTTCACATGGAAATTCAAACATTTTTTAATGCTCTTATAGATTCTTGTCATCATGGAGGACTTTAAAACATCATGTTTCCTACTTAGGCAAGATCTAAAACATCAAAAACTATATTCACAGGCTTAAGTTTTATGCAACATTATTAGTATATCAAAATGCTTGTAAAATTATTTATCTAGTTTGATGACTCAAGGTGGTTCCTTAGAAACTTCTTAGTCTTCTCCATCACTTGATTCAATCCATACAAAATATGGAGTGCATGTAAACCCTTGATTATGTCTCTCTTGGGTGACTTGCATGAAGTTTTAGGGCTTATTAACAATTATTCATAGACTTGTATTACTCTAACTCACTCTAAACTCCTATATATGGTCTCTTTATACCTTCCATATGTCATCAAATGTCCATACTAAACCACTCAATTCTAAAACAAAGATAACTCATCACTAAATTTCCCTGTATGTGCCTAGAAATAGGGACTTAAACTGATTACACCTTATTTAGAAGATTGTGAGCATTATTATCTTATTTTAAGGTATGTGAGATCATAAATATTATAAGGGGACCCTATTTTAACTCTACCTTGTGTTTTAATACCAATGGTAGACTCTTTAACTCAAAAGAAGACTTCTTGAAAACCTATAACTTCTTTTCATCCTCCTCGTTTGAGAGTTTTTATGCATTGTGTTGCCTATTAAGAACTCAAGAAGGTTTGATAAAAATTTTAGATGATTGAGTAAGAGGTTTATATCATTTTTCCATGCATATATATTATACACCTACTACAATCATGTGCATACAAGACAAAACCTACTATTCTTCTTTCATGGCTTGTATTCAAGGCTTGCCTTCTTTTTCTCTTCATTGAAACCTAATTTTTCTTTCATGAATGAGCCTCTATTTTTATTAAAGGACTTGTAACCTTGTTTTTATGATTGAATTCCTTGATATATTATGTTTTATCCATTTTAATATTAGGAAACATACAAAAAATGACCACAACTTCATATTTTGAAGCTTTAGGCATTGAAGAGGTTTGAAATCATGAGAAAGTCTTGAATTTGGTAATTTAACCTTGATAATTTATTTATCATACCCAAAAAACACTATTGGAATAATAAAAACTACTATAAACATGCTTTAAGTCAAATAATGGTTTGTTTATGGTCTAATAAACTCTCCTTACATTGAGACAATTGAATGCCACTAAAAAAAAAAATAGAGGGAAATAACTGAATTCAACACATTATTTGACCATTTATATGGATTAAAGAGTTGGTTAAGAGAAATCAAACATTGAAATGGCTTTATGAAACATTATGGAACATTTAATCCTCTCTATAATTAATTTAATGACTAACTTAGGACCTCTTTTAACCCATGTATTAGCTCATAAGCACCATTTAGGACCACTTTTTATTTATTTATGACCTTTTACATAATGGGAAATACCTATACAATAATAACAAGGTGATCACAAATTAATTTGGATTATATTTATGGATATTACCCTTGAAAGTAATTTCATGTTTCTAACTATCAAATAGGCTTTATTAAGCCATCATGACCTTAGGATGACTAATTAGATCTTCCAATAATATAAAATAGACATGGAATGGGGCCTAAAAAGATTAAAAATACCTTAGGCACACATTTTTGAAATGAAAACCAATAAAATAGACTACTATATGACTAACATCAACTCATGACATTAAAAGATAATTGTTAAGCCTAATTTAATGAAGAAAAAAGTGAAAGTAACCTTAATGGTATTATAATACATGGTCTTTAGGGGACACATCATCATGAAGGTTCCTAAAAAGAATATACTTAGTTAAATTTGGTATAAAATTATACATCCCTATGTAAATCTAGTGCTAAGATACCAAGGGTGGATAGAATAGCCAACATTTTGGTGATTTCTAAGGTGTGTTTGCTAGCCTATATACCTAGACTAGTTGCTTTTAGAATCCATTGGGCATGGATTCATATAATATTCTCTAAAAATCACTTCTATAGTTACAACCATGGATGCAACATGTTGGACCAGTCTTGAAAGAACTAAAAAATACCTCAAAGCACACAACAAAGAAGCAAATATCAACAAAAAATGTGTAAAATCACATAGACGAATAGAAAAACCATTATAATACTCAATAACCAATGTGTAAAAACACTTAGAGAAATGAAAATAACTAAAATACTATGTATAAGGTCTAAATACCTCAAGAATAATGATTAAGATGGATCCTATTGACTAGGATAGGAAATTCCTCTCCATTCAGCTTTGAAAGCTAAAAAGCATTAGCTTGCTTAAAACTAGTTATGAGGTAGGGACCACTCCTTAAACCATAAAACTTGGTATATTTCCCAACCTTTGTTTTATCCTTAACCCATTTCAACATTATATCTCCTTATTTGAAACACCTATCAATAACTTTCCTATCAAATTTCCTCTTTGTTTGTGATTGATTAAGCTCCATGTTATGCATTGCATGGTTCCTAGTCTCCTCCATCTCCATAAATTTTTATAATATCACTAGCATAACATCATTTTCCATTAATTCTAGTTTTTGAGTGAGTTCTAAATCTAAAATCTTAAGTCAGGAAACCTTGCCTCTCTTCCATAGACTAGTATGAAAGGGGAGTTAATAACAATCCTCTTAGGTGTTATCTTATCAACTCACAATGTTATATTTATCTTTGTATGCCAATCCATTTGGTTGTCCTCCATGATCCTCTCAATAATCCAAATTAGGTTCTTGTTTTTAGATTATATTAAGCCATTACCTTAGGAGTAATAGTTGGAAGAGTTGCTCAAATAAATTCCATAGCTGAATACCCACTCACTAGTTTTAGCTCCAATAAAAGCCATTGCATTGTCAAATATGATAGTAGATGGAAAACCAAATATAGTAATAATACATTAATATAAATCCAATACTGAGGTCTCATTTGAATCTCTAAGTTCCACTACTTTTTTCCACCTTGTGAAACAATCTATTATGGTTAAGACCCACTTGTGACCAATGCTTGAAGGTGGGTTAATCATTCCAATGAAGTCCAAACCTAATTGCATGAGAGGTTGCTCTACCTAGATGGGATGGAGAGGTAGGGATGTTAGGTTTATTTTTCTATAAAGAAGGCATACTTATTTCATTTTCTTACTCGTGTATGTGAATATATAAATAGGTTGGGAAAATAGTAACTGTATACACATAATATTTTCAAACTTTTATCAATTACTGATGCTCTTTATCTTTTAGGAACCTATTAAGTCTTAATATCTCTAAGTGCACACCCTAAGGGGTGCACTAGGAAAGGGGTGGGTAGACCATTAGTGCTTCATAAGATTGTTTTCCCTTTTTCCACTTGTTATCTACATATTTGTCTCCTAAAAACTATTCCCCTAATCTTGTTCTCTTTTTCACACTCCTCTAGTCATTTACCACCTTCATTATCCCTTTTTCTAACCTAAAAACCCTTTTTTATATTTTATATGACTAGGTCAACTAGGTCAACCTTGTAATCTTATTGGTAAAACTTATTTAGGCTCTAGGTCAATTTTTGGGGGACCTAGCCTATGACCTAGTGAGTTTTTGTCAATAATGATACTATGCCAACTGGGTCGACCCTATCGACCAAAATTTTTAGAAGGGTCTAGGGTTAAATCCACCTATATACATAATCATATTGAAATTATTTAGAGAAAATAATAATTAATATATATTTCACATCTACTTATCCATCATTATACTTGAGAAACAAGTTTAAGGTTTCATACTTTCTTTGGAGATATGTATGTTGTCTTGTGGAAAAGTCTTTTAGATGCATTGATAGGTTGTGTAGCTTAGAGATGATTTATCATTATAATCTTTACGTACCAAAACAACCTCTTGAAAATCACCTTGACCAAGGATTAGATTGAGGCTCAACAGGTTCATGTTCAAAGGTAAGTATTCCTAATGTTGTTCCTCCTTTATAAGAGAAGATAGATATGCATTTGAACTTCTTTTCCATGTATTAATATTTTTTATACATTGATGTGAGTATATGTATTTTATGCATGTTTAGTTTTATTATTTATTACCTCCACTTTGTGTCATAATATTTGGTGAGCACTATATTAGATTTATTTTCATTACTTGTTATTAGTATATTGAATATGAAAACATAGAACTTAGTTAGGGTTATTGACTAATTTTTATTGACTGAAGGATTTTGAACCCTCTCTAGTGATCTTGTTTTGGTAAGATATCCCTTACTTGGGTCTAGTAGATCCAAATTGGTAATGTTCTCAATTATCTAATGTATCCAAAAATCAGAATTATAAGGAGGATCTATCTTCTCTGAGCTAGGATTGATTTATAGATCTGATGCATTTTTGATTACATACATTCTAGTGAACCCAATGTGAATATAACCCTTGCAGTTTTTATTTCACTCTTTCAATTTCTATAATTTTATTATTTTTATATATTTATGATATTAGGTCAACCAATCGAGTATAGTTTATAAAATTTGTACATAGCTTTAACACACAATCACATAATAATGACTCTATTCTTTCTTTGTAGGTCTTCGTTAGATACATGTCATTAGATTACATAAGTTGACATAATACTCTTAATCACTTCCAGATAATAGACTATGTTTAATAGGTTGACTTAGTCTCTTATTTAGCTCTTAAAAAACAAAGTCATTCAATTTGACTTAGTATCACAGTCACATTTCAAATAACAAACCAAGTCGACCAGACTGGTATAATATCTTAAATAGGTTTCAGTAAATAGGGAATTACAAAACTAGGTTGACCCAGTTTACACAATTGGTAGATGTTAAAAGTAGCATTCAAGGTACTTCAATAGAAATTTAATAGTCCTCAGCATGTTATAACCCACCAAAGTTCATTTCTTTCTCTCTCTTTCAATTCAATTCTTCCTTATAGTTCTATTTTGTAAAGTTTGTAGTCCTCAAAACTGCAATCATAATCAAACTAGGTTGACCTAGTGGACCTATTTCTATATTATATTTTCTATCTAAAAGACTAGATTGAATTGGTCAACTTTTTTTTAAGGGCTCTTGATTCTATAGTATAGTAGTGACCCTTTTGAATCTATTCTATAATGATTTCATACACTATTGTCTAAACTGACTATATATTGTCCTTAAAATTTGGGAATTAGCAATTATATGCTAATAATTAACTCACACTTTCAATTTCAATTATTTGCACGATTATAATATCTCACATAGTCTAATTATGTGATTTATAACATACCATTTAGTTTCACTATTTTTCTCTTTCTTACAAATTACAAAATCACATAATTTCAAAGTGCATTTAAACATTTGTCTACCCAGGGCCTACCTACTTAGATTTCATCACCAAGGGGGAATCCAACTTGGTTTTCTAGCCAAGTATAAACATGTCATTCAAGGTATATGCTATCAAATCACTTAACACCATTATCATTGTAGGATTATGAAGTGAGGGTGTAGGCCCCAATACTAAGCCAATATCATTACCAACATAGACCCCTTTCAACCTAAACATCCTAAAACCATCTATAGATTGATTTCTAGTTCCCTAATTTTATTCAACGTCCATATCATACTTAAAAATAATAATTTATAATAATCTAACAACACTCAAAATTACCACTTAGTTGGAATTCAATTTTTAGTTGATTGCTTGCTCTTTGATCATTGTATGTTGTATTGTAAAAACTTATATTGGCCAATGTTGGTGTAAGGTTTTGTGTATGTTCCTCAATTAGATCATTCTAATTGACCTAATTGATTATGTGTTTACTTCCATTTCTTTATTTAAAAGTACATTATAAAGTTTTTCCCTATGTTTTATACATTTTCATTCTATTTAACATAGTCTTTTATAGATTGATTTTTCCCTGACTGTAGTACTAAGTCAACTTGATCAACCTAGTACTCATTTCTACCTATCAGGTTATAGTAATAAGTCAACCTAGTCAACTTTTTATCTTTATTAGGTTATCATCTTTCTCAGGTTATAGTACTAAGTTAACTTGGTTGACTCTGTATCCTTGTTGGCTTAGTTTTCATACCCTATTTTCAATACTAGGTCAACCTAATCGACTCTATACTCTTATCTACATTTTATCTCTCCTTACTTTTTCATCAAATTTGCCTTAGCTAATCTCTCTCCTTCATCATAAACTTCTTAATTTAAGACAATAATGAGTTGAGTTCAATAGATATTATTAGTCTTATAAACCCTATTAGTTTCTCCCATAAGAATCTTGTGGATCTTATCTTAGATGAAAGTAACGTGCATATAGCCACTCACACTACAAACTATGGGATCCATCCTCATTCTTCTTCACTTCAAAATCCTCTCTTCTCACATTAATATCAACCTAAATTAGAGTATATGATATAAATTCTATTTTTCATCAATGAGTTTCCTTAACATCAAGGAAAGGATCCTTTTACTATTTACCATCTCATGATAAGTGGTCAAGTTGAGGAGCCCCATTCACCGTCTCCCACATTATCACATGGATTTGGGGATACTAGTGTAGACACCTAAATAGTGTCTAACCCTTGGTCACATTCCCCCTTGGTCCATTCCTAACCCATTCCTAAACATTTCTAATTTAAAATAATAAACTTATTTTGAATTAACACCCCTCCTTGGACACATCACCCATGACACCTCGCCTTGGACTAATTCTCATCCTATGACTCACCCAAGACCTATTCCTACTTCTCTCTAACCACCTAACAAACTCTCATGTGTATTTATCCCAACCCTCAACATTCTCTAACGGATAGGGCACTTGGCGGATGAAAAATGGGCTTAGTGGCTCTTTTTGCCCGTTCTGACCCCGCCGACGTCGATCAAGTGTCGGTCGACGCCGGCGGAATCGCCGACGTCAGTTATACTTAACCAATTTTTCAGACTCTTTCATGATACCAATCAGAAATCGGCTAATCTCTGGAAGCGAATCATGAATCCTTCAATCTGGAGTCTTCAACCATCCATCAATCTGTGAAATCTCTCAATCAAGCCTCTCACTCTCTCCCTCAAGTGCAGTAACAGCTTCAAGGTTCTCCATCAACAACAGGGTCTCCATGCAGACTACATCAATAGCAGGTACAGGAATCATCAGTAGAACACCTTCCACAAGGCATAGGTAAGTATATTGTCTGTGTTTTTATTCTCTTTTCAGTTATTGCTTTCAAACAATATCTCCCTAGACCAGACTGTTAACCAAGCCCAACCCGAATCTTGACTTATCCACCTCCCTATTTCCTCCATCCTCTATCAGACCATACACTCTGCCCATTCAACCAGACTCTCAGACCCAGACACCAGACCATTTAACCAAGCCCAAAAATTTGTCTCAAGACTATTAACAATCCTAGACCCTTCCTTGGCCTTGTTCACAGACCAAAACCCTGACTAGACTCTGTCTACAGACCACAGATCTGCCCAGATCCCATCCAAGCTAACTGCCCCAACCAATGCCGGTCACTACCCCAACCGACATCGGCATATTAACGACATCGGCACCTTTACCAACCGACGCCGGTAGAACCACCGACGTCGGTGACTGTGACCAGTTCGACAGCTTCTTTCAAGTAAGCCTTTGCTTCCCCTTTTTCATTCCATCTTTTATCATTTCAATTCTTTATCATTCTGTTGTTTATCAGACACTTCTTTTTATTGATTAGTGGGTTTATATCCCTTTATGAAGTTCTCATACTTTTGGGATCAAGATTTCACTTGACAACCCACCATCTGTCCATTTAACGCCTTCTTTTGTCCAAGTTTCTTTTCTTTGCAGGTGTCATTCCTCCACAGCCAAAGAGGAGTACTCACAACATCTGGATTACGGTGCGTAGACTTTATCCAGGTACATCAAGCCTTGACCATTCCTTCTTAAGTTTCTTAATTCTTCTTTGAAATTGAGAGCAAAATTTGAATAGAAACATTCTGGCATGCCCGGTGGGACCCCTTTAGGGCCTTCCTTGGGTTCCCCTTCCTTCTTTGTTCATTTAGGTGCATTAGGCTTCTTCCTCTTCACCTCTCTTTCTTATTTTCTAAAAAAACATCATAAGCAAGAAATAAAAAGAACTTTTTCTTTCTTTTTCTTGCATTTCTAGACTAGTAAAAAAATCATTTTCTTCAACCCTTTCTCCAACTTGTTTTCATTCCAATTTAATATTTCAATTTGGGGCTTTAAAACTTACTGCATTCCATTTCTTGCTTTCTTGCATTTTCTAGTCCACACTTAGTAATTATTAAAACGCATATTGAATAAATCGTAGATCACTTGATGTTACACAACCAGACCACGAGCACTCAATTAAACATAAAACTCACTTGAGACAAGGCCCGAATGGGATTTCATCACCCAACGGATACCTTACCCATCTCGGCAATCCTACTTGGATTTCACCACCAAGGGGAAAGCCAACTCTGTTCTTTGGCAGAGTCTAAACTATAGTGAAAGTATATTTTGGCTAAGCGAGACCAGCTAACAACTAGAATCGTGAAGTGAGGGGAGCTTGCTCCTTAGCACCAGGCCTGTACGAAAGCTAATACAGATTTTTGAGCGCCTTAACATACCTAAAACCATCTTCAGATTACCTATTCTAGGACCCTTCTTACAGCCAACTTCCTCAAACATCACATTAAGGCATAAGCCACACGATCTTAATAAAATTGTTTCTAGGGATTTAACGCTAGGATCTGTCTGTCATCTTCATATTTTCTATTTTTATCTGTCTTTTTTGAGCTAGTAAGGACGTCTTCTTCATTTCCAAAAACTTTTTTTCTGAGTTTTTGGAAAACACAGTAACCGACACCGATTCTGTAACCGATGTCGGCAACTTTTCTATACCGGCATCGGTCATCTGACCGACATCGATAGTATTCTTCATCGACATCAGTTTTTATATCGATGTTGGTCTCTATCTATTTTCTTTTTTCCAAAAACAACAAGCTTAAAATCCAACTTTTTGGCTGTCTAAACATCTATTCTGGTTTTCTGAAACTGATAGAACACAGTTTTCTGAAACCTGACCCTTTCTTGCCTTGAATGGTTTTGACACGCAGTCAAACCAAGGCCCTTCTTGACCATGCTAGTCAGCAACTGCTTCCACCTTCACCATCTATAACCAGTCCTATAATGGAGTTCAACTTGGAGACTGAAAGAACTCCTACTCGCCCAACCCCACCTCAAACTCCTATTGTCCCAGAAGGGGACCAAGATTTTGCACGATTCTTGGACCTTAACGTCAAAGCCTTACAACACTATCTCGCAAATAGCCAAATGCGAGACTCCCTAGGCAACCCAATCTGTGGGATGCCAACTTCCTTAGTTGACACAAGAATCACATCAACCGCACCTACAATTCAGCCACTAGACAACACCTCTACCAATAACCCAACCGTGTCTTACCTTCAAAACGTAGCCACTCCATCTAAACCTACCTCCATGGGGGTTCTAATACTCCCTCAACCTCGAGTCACTCAACCAAACCCCACACCCTTCCAAAACCTACTAGTCTCTATTCCCCCTACTCTTGCACCTATAAACACAAGAGTAACCATTTACCCGTCAACAAGCATAGCCACTCCTCAACCATCCTTGATGGCCCCTATCCAACTTGTGCCAACCAACCCCATAGCACAAGTACCCTTGGCCCCATCTTTCGCTCTAATAACCAGCTACCCTTATGTTGCATCTACGCAACCAACCATGTCCTATGCCCCTCCCAATATCTTCCAAGCGCCTTATAATCTAAGGGGCACTCCACCTACCAATCTGTTAGCAGATATCATCAAAATGCTGATGGATAAGATGTCTAGCTTAGAGACCTCTATTTTTGACTCACGCAATGCTCTCTCATATGAGCAAATTTGCAATGAGCCTATTCATCCTTCCGTTCCAATTAGACCATACCCCAACTAGTGGGAGCTTCCCAAATTTTCTCGCTTTCAAAGCAAAGAAGACCCACAGCAACACTTACGAGCATTTAGACATGCCTGTTACCTTATTGCCCATGATGACGCATTGCTCTTGCACACATTTCCTATGTCCCTTTTTGGCACTGCACTTGATTGGTACAGCTCTATTGCCAGCCATTCCCTCTTCACCTTTACACAGCTAGCCCAGCTCTTTCTTGATCACTTCTCCATTAACATCACCAAGAAGGTCTCGATCACGGACCTTTACACTATCTACCAATTCAAGGATGAATCAATAGCTGACTTCATTGCTCACTGGAGAGGCCTCATCAATCAACTCTCCTTTTCCTTACCTCAAACTAAACTTATTAAACTATTCTCCCGAGCTTGCGCCAAACATATTTCTTCCACTTTAAGGGTTCAGACCTTCCGTACCTTCGACGAAGCCTTCATGATGGCCCATAAACTTGAATTACGTGCCATCAAGGAGAAGAAAGTCAAGTTACGGAGCAAGAACCCCAACTCTAAGGCTAATGACTCTTCTTCTTCTAAACTTTTATCATCAAATCCTAAGTCTAAAGCTTCAGCTAACGCTGTGGTCGTTAGACCTTCATCCTCTTCATCCAATCAGCCTAAGCCATCCACATCTCAGAGCGCCACCCATCAATTCCAATAGAGATACGTGCAAAGACAATATACTCCTCTTGGAGAATCTTAAGCATCTATACTAGAAAAACTTGTTAAACAGGGGATTCTCAACCTTCCCCAGATTTGACCACCGCCACAATTTGATCCCTCACATGCCATCCCTGTGTGGTATAGGGAAAATGATTTCTGCAATTTCCACCGTGTCAAAGGTCATGACACAAGAAATTGTAAAACCTTTAAAAACATAATCCAAGATATGCTTGAAAAGGGAGAGCTCGTTCTAGATAATCCTAATGCACCTCCAAACCAGGGCATCGACATATTCAAGCAACCATTCCCCAACCATCCACCGACCCAAAACAATGTCCAGACCTTGATTGACAACATGCATGAACATGATATTTGAACGGTCAATACGGTCTCACCCTTCATCCCCAACCAACCTTAAGAGGTTAGCCCATCTACTAGTCCATCACGTGTGGAGGAACCTCTTTCCCTGATTAATTCTCCACCAATCTCTCTCATCTTGGAGGATGCCTCAACCTTATCGGCACCACCGGTCTCACCATCCTCCTTTCTTTTACCTATGGAGGACCTGACCTTACCCACTCCTCGACTGCAAGTGGAAGGCATCATAATCCCTACCCTTTACCCGCTTGAGGAGCCACACTCTCCAGTTCCTTCTCTGCCAAGAGAAGACCTTGACTCTCCATCTTCCTCAATCAACAACAATCCAGTTATAACTCCCACACACCTTGGGTCCAAAACTACTGCCACACCTAACACATCTTCTCAAGGATCCCAACCTCATCCAACATCCTCTCAACCATTTTCTCGACTAGTGGAGAAATTAGAACTTCTCCCTTCAAGGAAAGTGGAACATCAGGGATTGTGGGAACATCTTAAATTTCTTCAACTTTCTCGTGCCCTCTCGTCTCATGCTACCAATCCTCCTAAGGTAGAATCGCCCAAGACTCCAAACAAAGACCAAACCCCCGTTTCTAAACTTGCATCTACCCAATCTAAACTGATCAAGTCACTTGGCATTCACCCTCTCTCTACCCTCACTCACTTGCAAGTGAAGGTGGACTTGGACCAAACCTCGACCAAAAGTAGTCTTCCAACAAAGTCAAAGAAGACTGCCAGATCATAGAAGCGAACCCCTCCTCCACCGTCAACTTTGCCCTCCATCCTAGGTCCTCATCCTTCTACCCTAATCAGCGTGCTTCCTACTCTGACCATTAACCAAAACAAATTACCTCCATTACTTCCTTTACCAACAAGAAGTCAATCCCCTCTCAAAAATTTAGCACCTCTCACGAAGAAAGTGTCGTCTTCACCTGTCACCGCACCACCAACCCAAAAGGTGGTACGAAAACCTTCTTCAACATCCTCCAAGCAAAAGTCACCAGCGCATCATGCATCAACAAGCACAGACCCCTTAGTAGGTTCATATGCTTTGATATTACGCCAACTTTTTTAGACTTCTAGAATTACCCTTCCTTCTATCAAGCCATTCCAACCCCTCGGGTCAAAACCTTTTTGGTTCGATGATACAAAAATTTGTTTATATCATCACACGCTAGGACACGATACCGAGACTTGTTGTGCCCTCAAGGCAGTCATTCGCTGCTATATGGAGAAAGACACTCTTCTCCTTAAGGACACTCTTGACCTATCCTCGACACCTTCCCATCCAACCTCTTCAACCACATCAACATCTCACCAACAGACCATAACCCCTTCTTCACCTACTATATTTGAAATCAATGTTATCCATATAACCACTAGGTCACAAAAAGACAAGGCAAAAGAAAAAGTTGCTATTCCTTGGACCTATCCTTTTGTCCTAGCACCTCAACCACCGAAACCCAAGATTTCCATCTTAGGTGCGTCTCAACCCCCTTCTTCAGAGGCAATCACAGAATCTATGATAAAACAACTTCACCAAACACCTGTGAAGATGACCCTATATGACCTTATCCAAAGCTCCCCCCAGCATTGCCAGGCTCTAATCAAAGCCCTACAGGCAACAGAAGTCCAACCTAAAGACCCTTAACCACTAGCTGCACTAGTCCATTCTTTATCCCCCATCACGTCCATTACTTTTAGTGATTCTGAGATTCCTACCTCTACCGTGGAAGATCAGGACGCTGCCCTTTTCATCACAGCCTACATTGATCAAACCCATATTAAATGAGTTATGATTGACGGGGGCACCAGCATTAATATCATTTCCTCCCACACCTTTGATCAATTGGCTCTTCCCAAGAATTGCGTATCGAAAACTGACGCAATCCTTAGATCCTTTAATGACACAACCGCTAATACTATTGGCACTATTGTCCTACATATCCGCATTGGTCCATGCACAATCTTGGAGCTCTTCTACATCATTAAGGGAGAATTCCAATACAACATGCTCTTAGGGCGACCCTGGATCTGTGCCATGGCTTGCGTCCCTTCAACACTTCACTATTGTGTCAAATTTGAACATGACAAACAAGTCCATGTCATTCCTGCCGACCCATCCCATTTTAAGACTTGTAACACGACCTATAGCCCAAATGATGTTCTTATCCCACTTAAGGCATCAACCCAAACATTGTCTCCATCTGCAAAAGCATCAACTAGTACACAAACAGCGGTTGCCACCACATCATCTTCTCAATTAACAACTAAGGACCCCATGGATGACATCTTCCAAAGACATTCACTGGGGGAATATCACCTACTCACCCTAGACATGTTCCAAACTCCTCAAGAGTATGGATAGCTTCATCAAAACCCAAGCTATGACTGTCAGATCGAAATGGTCATTCCTTATGGTCCTCCTAACCTTCAAACCAATCTCGTCTATGGGGGGTTGGATCAAGCTCCTACTGAAACAAATCCTTCTTCTTCACCTCAAATATTCACATCCGATTTCTCCTTTCTTGGCAACCCCACCTTTGCACATACCTACCTTTATAGGTGTGCATGGAAGGGTTTTGGCTTTGGACATTACAAACAAGGCTCCCATTAGCCTATCGAAACACCCAATGATGATAATGCCAAGAAACGGTATGGACTGGGTTTCCAAGAACCCACTGAGGCTTCCACAAACCTTTCCCCCGAACTAACCATCGACCAATTTCTTCTAGACTCACCTATTCTTCCATCCTCACCTACAGAGTCAGTGGTTTCAATCCCTCCTAGTTTTTTTTGCATAAACACCATCCGCTTGGAACCTCTAACCTATCAGCTCAACAGGGTTCCCAAGTCTCTCCCTCTCGTTTATCCTGGCATGATAGATGATGAATCGGCAACCATCAACATAGTCCACTGCATAGACGACGATGCCATTCTTACCTATATGGGTGCCGATGATTCTTTCATTCAGTGCTCCCTCCCTTTTGAAACACAGGTTATGTTAAATGAATTAACCATTGACATTAACCTTTCATCTTCTGATATTCCTCAAGTCTTAAAGATTGATTAGTCTTTAGACACTTAGGAGTAGATCGACTATACCACATTTCTCTCAAATAATCGCAAAGCCTTTGCCTGGACCTACGCTGACATGCCTAGCATCGACCCTAACATTGCCACTCATAACATTGTCACAAACCCAAAGGCTAAGCCTGTCAGGCAGAAGCTTCACAAAATGCATCCTCGTGTTGCACTTCTTGTCAAAGAAGAGCTTCAATGCCTTCTTTTTGTCTCCTTCATCCAACCCATCGATTATCTGTAGTGGGTCTCTAACATCATTCCTGTCACCAAGGCAACTGGGGGGATCCAGATCTGCACAGACTATCGTGACCTTAACCTAGCTTGTCCCAAAGATGACTTCCCTCTTCCAAACATTGACCAACTTGTTGATCTTATGGCTTGCCATGAGATGTTATCACTCATGGATGGATTTTTAGGATATAACCAAAACCTGATTGCACCGAAAGATTAACACAAAACCACCTTCATTACACCATGGGGAACTTTTTGCTATCGAGTCATGCCTTTTGGTCTAAAAAATGTAGGCACCACATATCAGCGTGCCATGACTTACATCTTTCACGATCTCCTCCATAAAATCATGGAGGACTATGTCGATGACCTGCTTGGCAAGTCTAAGCTTCATCGAGACCATTTAACTATCCTCAAAATCATCTTCTCTCACCTTCTTCATTACTAGATCCGTCTTAACCCCAAGAAATGTGTTTTTGGGGTCCTCTCAGGAAAGCTCCTGGGATTCATTGTCTCTTTTCATGGCATCGAGATAGATCCTGCCAAAATTCATGCTATCCTTGAAATGCCACCTCTAACTAATCTCAAGCAACTTTGCAGTCTACAAGGAAAGCTCCAATCCATCTGCCGCTTCATTTCACAGCTTTTTGACCGTTGCCAGCCCTTTCATCACCTCCTCAAGAAGGACGTCTCCTTTAAATGGGATGAAGATTGCCAAGAGGCTTTTAACACCCTCAAACGCTATTTGGTCTCTCCACCATTCCTTATTCCACCAAAAGATGACCAACCCTTTTAGCTCTACATCTCAGCAACCAATCATTCGTTAGGTGCCATGATCACACATCGAGACGAGCAACACCATGAGCAAGCAGTCTATTACATAAGCCAAACACTTGTCAACTATGAAACTCGGTATACTCATACCGAGAAACTCTATTTGGCGTTAGTCTTTGCCACTACCAAACTCTGTCACTATGTTCTCAATCACAAAACTTTTGTCATCACCCACACTGATCCTCTCAAATACATGCATTCCAAACCATATCAAAACCAGCTTATGGCTCGTTGGCTCATGCTTCTTGCTGAATTTGACTTAGAATTTGTCTAGCAAAAATCTATAAAAGGGCAAACAATCACTGCCAACTAGCAGATGCCCCTCTTCCCGACAATCAACCTTCATAGTGCGAGTTTCTTGATGAATCTATCGCCACTCTCTCGACTGATGACATATTCTACCAAATGACGATGTTTTTTGATGGCTCTAAATGTCAACTCGGTGGGGGTGTGGGGGTCATCCTCATTCCCTATGAAGGTGAACCCATGCCCCTGTCTTTTAAACTTGAATTTGAATGTACCAATAATATGGTTGAATACAAAGCCTTAATTTTGGGACTTCAAACTGCTCTTTCTTTAAACATCAAGTCCATCAGCATTTTCGGTGACTCACAACTTGTCATCAATCAAATCAATGGTTCATATCTTTGTAAAAATGAAATTTTACAAAGATACAAGCACCGTGTTGACACTCTTCTAGCATCTTTCAACCATCACTTATTGCAGACTGTTCCTCGATCAACGAATAAGTTTGCTGACACCATGGCTTCCTTCGCCTTGCATATTCCTTCTTCATCATCATCTTCATCAAGAATTTATGTCATGGTACATTGTGTGCCATTGCCTTCATACATTTCCATTGACATCAATCTCGTCCATGCCATATACTCTAGTCTACAAGATCTATGGTATAAACAACTTGAGGATTACTTGGCTCACTCTCTCATTCCTCCCAACCTCTCTGGCAATGCACGGTGGGCTTTCATCAAGCGCACCGCTCGCTATACCATGCTAGGGGGCCTTCTCTATAAAAGAGGTTTTGACGGCCTTCTTCTTCATTGTTTAAACTCCACTGAAGCCTCTCACGCTGTTAAACAAGCCCATGACGGGATTTGTGGTGGGCACTTCAGTGGTAACTAGGTTGCCAAGTGCGTCCTTCGCTTGGGTTATTATTGGCCCACTCTTCATCAAGACTGTAGCAATTATGTTCGGTGTTGCATCAAATGTTAGCACCATGCTAACTTGCTTCATCTCCCTAGTCACGCCTTACAAGTCTCTTAGGATTTTTGGCCATTTTCACAATGGGGCCTAGATCTCATCGGCGAGATTAACCCTCATTCATCTCTTCATCATCAATCCATCATAACTGCCACTGAGTATTTCACCAAATGGGTGGAAGCTATTCCTCTTGTCTCCATAAAAGCTGATAAGATTGTCGACTTCATCAACAACCACATCATCTATCATTTCAGTGTACCTCACAAAATCATCACTGACAATGGCAAGTCCTTTAAAAACAAGACCGTCCAAAAACTTTACGACTCATTTGGCATCAAACTCAGCTTTTCTTCGCCTTACTACCCACAAGAAAATGGGCAAGCTGAGGCTTCCAATAAAATCTTAACTAAAATTCTCATGAAGGTGGTCAATGACACTGGAAGGGATTGGCACATTCATATTCCCTTCGCTTTGTGGGCCTACCGCACTAGCATCTGAACCTCTATAGGGGCTACCCCTTTCTCTCTAGTGTACGAAACAGAGCCTGTCTTACCTCTCGAAGTACAAATCTCGTCTCTTCACATTTCACTCCATGACATTCTTTCTAATGATGACTTTCATCACGATCGATTAGCTCAACTTGAGTTACTTGACGAACGTCATCTTGCTGCCCTCAATCATCTCCATGTCTATCAAAATCACATCAAACGTGCCTATAATAAAACTCTGAGAGAATGAGATTTCAATATCAGAGACCTCATCCTCAAATAGAACCAACATGTGACCAATATGGAATGGAGTAAATGAGGTAAATTCACTCCTAATTGGCTCGGACTTTATATCATAACGCATAAGTATGGATCAGGGACTTATCATCTGTCTTCTCTTGAAGGCCGACCAGAACTTGAGCCTCTTAATGCTTTGTACCTATGACCATTCTACTATTAGTCAAGTATTCATCCACTTGACATTTATCTTGAGCTCATCCCTTGAGCAATCCTTGTCCTTTTTATCCTTAATCCATTTCACCCTTTTTCCATTAACAAAATCCTCTACAACCCTTTTATGATGTACAGATGCTTCGTCCTAATAAAAGGGAGCCCTTGACCTTCTATAAGTCTTGTCCATGACTCAACATTCTATCAAAACTAAATCAAGATGTCAAAATATCCATGGTCACAAAACCAAATCAAAAAGCAGACTGCTCCCTTGAAGGACAACTGCACTATCATTGTTGTAGCTAATAGACTGCTCCCTCGAAGGACAGCTATTCAAAAGACCTTAAATCTATAAAGCAAAGTATAAACCACTCCCTCAAAGGATGGCTATGACTAAATCTTACTACAAACAACACTTTCTTAGAAGCTTCCCACATCGATCAGCTTCACAAATGACCACCAAACAAATGACATCTTTATGTGAACTTCCCACATTGATCAGTCCGCTCTTTAAAAAAAAAAAAATGGGTCATGGACTTGACTTGTAGTTGTCTCAGGGTCTCCTATAAAAAGGGGCAAAGTTCTTCATACTCTAAAATGGGTTACCCCTTCCTCTTATCATAACACCTACTCAAGGGACTTCGAGCTCACTTTAATGTCAAAAGTGATTCGATTATCGCTCTAACTTAACTATGGTCTATGATGCAATGCATAAATGGGGCTCTTGGTTCTAACCACCCCTATCTATGTTGTCTTTTTGGTCCTTGTAAATAAAAGGGCACCTATGCCTCTTACTTTTTGCCTATACTTTGGTCACATTCAACCACATCATTTGTCAAAACTATTCAATCCAACTCTTTTCAAACCACACAATTTATGTCAAGCATAAACCAATACTTGCTGAAGCATAAATAGACCTCAATTCATTTTTAGCAAACATCCATCACAAATATGGATCATGGCTAGGAATGAAAAACCCCAACCAATGTTACAACTTACACCATTTGGAAAAATGCTGTAGCATCATCTTCTCTTTATCATTTCAAGCATGTACCCTTAGACATATGGGAAATGCTATATCTTTATCATGACCAAAATCAACCACTTCAATCTTTTTCCTCCCTTCTTGGGAGAACTACATCGGCCTGAGGCCCTAACGATAGGGGCTATGTAGGTAGCACTCAGCTGACATGGGGTCTTCTGGGGTTAGCTCGGCCATTTTCTTTGTCACTTTCTTCCATCTCTTTCTCTCGTCACCTGTCAATCGCAGCATAGTCAATCACATATTCACATAATCATTAGTATACTCTCATTTTCATTATAACAACATAAGTCATTAGTCATAAATTTCATCCATCATAACTCATTAAACATTCACATCATATAATCCACAAGTTAAACATTAAATATCACATCTATCATCATCTAATCTAAAGTCATCATCATATAATCTATCATCCACAATCAATCAACATCATTATATAACCATTTCATAAACATTGTCATCATCACATTCGTTTTCATCATAGCATCATATGCATAACACATAATATCAACACATGCATCACATCAAAATGTCATAAACATCAAAACACATCCATACATTTTCTTATTACACATGTCACTAAATCAAAAATGTTCATCATATATATATATATATATATATATATATATATATATATATATATCACAAATAGTTTTATACAATAAGACACAATCTGTGTCTGTCTCTCTCTCTCATCATACATCTCTCATCTTCAGCTCGCAGGCCGATATATACATCAAAAATATATCTTTAGGGCTGCCCTCAGGGCTGTGGCTGTGGTGGTGGTGGCGGTGGCCGAGAAGAGGCTGTATCCTCTCCTCTGATCTGTGCCATCTATGAGACCCTGAAGCCATCACTCAAGACATAGACCTCTATTGGCTCTACTCCACTCGCATCTCAGAGTATCACTGTATCTAAGGGAACCCCCTAATGGCCCTCTCATAATACATGATCTCATCTAGTGCATCATTGTATCTCACTAGAGATACAGTCTGCGATGGACCCATCTGCCCTGCTACTGGGCCCTGTCCTGACCCCTGTGGCTGGGGCTGGCCTAGGTGCATTGATGCCGATAGTCCTGCCCCCTGTGAAAATGCTAGCTGTTGAGATGGCTACTGTAATGGGCCCTGCCCTCCAAAACTCTGACATGCCACTGCCTGTGCCTGGGCTATAGCCAGCTGTCCCTGTAATAGAGTGACCTACCCTGTCAGCATTGCCACCCAACCTGTCATATCTGCCAGCTACCCTATAACCCCTGCCAGCTATCCCTGCAAAATCAAGACCTAGGCCTGAGCCACATCTCTCTCCTACCACGCAGTGTCCCTCTCCTTGCGGGCTGTATCCCGCTCCCTTGTGATAGCCTGTAGATCCAACTGGGGTTTCACCTGTATGCCTCTATACTACCCTGCCCACCATGTTGTGTAGGCCTCTATATACCCAGGGTCAGCTATCCCAGGTCCTGCCAGCAACTCCTCCAAATTTGGGACCTCTGTCTCCTCTAGAAGTGGGAGCGGTGCCTCAATGTCATCCCACCTATACTGTGGGAACGCAAGAGGTACATCCTATAGCAGCCCATACTGGCACCGCACTCTCTCTACTGGGATCCTCTCGAGCTCACCGGCTCACCTACCTCTAACCCATCACCTACTCTGCATCCCGACCATCTGCTCACCCTGGTCTCTGAATGCTAGATACACCAAGTATGGTCTCCAGATGATATTTGCTAGAATCAAGGCCTCCAGTACGCTTCGATAGTGATCAATATCCCTGACCACTCCATCCACCCGTGTCTATGCCATCATCTCATTCCATCACCTGAACTTCACCCTAAAGCTAGCCTGGATCACCACTGGGAGGCTAAGAGGTCGAGTAACCACAATGTGCTCATATTCCCAGCAGTGCAGAAGGTGACCTACACACAGGCTATACCATCATTGCTGACTGATGCCCCATAACTCTCTGTATACTTGGGCCAAAAAGATGGGTGCCCAAGTGAACACTATCTACTGATCCAGCATGTCCATCAAAACCCCAGTCATGGCCACTAGGAACCTGCCTCCCTCTACATCTGACAACGCATAGACTGTGATGCCGATCATCATCAAAATCACCAGCCGATGTGCGTCCTCATCCATCACATATAAAGGCTCATATGAAAAGCTGGCTAAATGGTAACTCATCTCTATGATGTGCTCCCCAAACAGCGTGACCATGTGGATATCATGCACCTCTCTTGAGCACACATAGATGTCAGCTCCATGTACCGGCAGACACAAAATCTGGTACACGTCCTTGACTGTGACCGTCATCTCACCCGTAGGAAGGTAGAAGGTGTTGGTGGCATGGTCCCACCACTTGATCAATGCCACCATGAGGCTCACATCCCTCACCACTCTGTAGTAGCATCTTAACTCGCATAGCCCTACTGCGCTCATCTGCGCCCACTCCTTGACTGACACACCTCTGCGCATCTGCATCAGCAAGGTCAGGAGGCGATCTTGCAACATCAAAGTCTGCCTCACCTGCATCCATCTAGAGTCAATCTCATGTTAACATTATTGCTACTCTTCCTATTTTACCAACCATTTTGACCATTTATGCCTACCCCGACACCAAGGAAGCCCTTAGCGTAGCTTCAACCTTTCGACTTGACCTTTTTTTCCCACCCTTTCTGACCAGGCAGCCATCGACATCAGTTATCATGCCAGTGATAGCACTCACCTGATCGATGTCGATCACTTATTGACCGACGTCAATAGGTTAGTGACTGATGCCAGTCACTGGTTGGCTGATGCCGGTGAACCCACCAGTGTCGATGACTGGTTCAGCCCTAGGGCCAAATGGGGTGAGCCCTAAAAATTAGGGCTTCCCCATTTTACCCTCCTACACCCCCAAAACCCTCTCGAAATGACTCCTAAGCTATCTTAAACAAAACACCCACCTTCCTACCTACCCTCCCCCTTGATTTCTACCTCAAACAACAAAAATTCAACAAACTAAAATCAACACAAAATCAGTTCAAATATGGTTCAGAGACCCTCCTACCTCATCCCGACGCTGCCGGCATGGTGGCACGATAGGTGCCACTGGTGGTGGACCTCCCGTGGGTCCTCTACCCCCCTCTACCATCTCTTCCATCCCAATGACTTTGCACACTTCACCTAGCTCACACACGTCCCTATAGTGTCCAATCACCTCCTTCTCTCCATGAATGACTCTCTGCCACCTCACGCTGCTGCACCGATCAACTTGGAGTCACTTTCACTCACTAAAATTTAGAGCTCACTTTTTCACTTGGTCAAATGTTACAAATGACTTTTGGTGGGCCACCAGTCTAGTTTTGTCAGATTTGGCAGGCCATTGACATCAGCATCAGCATGCCCTAATCCACTGATGTTGGCAAATTTCTGCTGACATTGGTCTCTTTTGGACACCGAACTCAATTCTATAACCGATGTCGATAGACTTAAAAACTTCATCCCTCTTCAAAGTGACTAAAATCATGCCCCCAATCAGTTAGTCCTCTAGACCATGTCATTTTGGCCCCTTGGGGTACATTTAGATCACTTTTGCATCCATCCATCGACCACCAGACATTAGAGATCAAAACCATCTCCTAAAACTGCCACTACTTCCAAAGCAATTTTGCCTTGGTTGTTTTTGCATGCATGCTACCTCATGATTGGTTAGCAAAATTGTGCGCACATGTTTTTAACCTTCACAAGTATAGGATCACAAGCTAGTTGATCCACACTACTTGTGACTTTTTCGTGTTTTCGAGAGCACTTCCTAAGCCTGGGATACCTAGAACACGATGACCATTGGAGCTTTAGATTAGATTGAATAACCCAATCAGTAGATGACTAAATGCTGGAGACTGATTATTTCAATTTTGGCACTCCTTGACCCTTGACCTACGACAATTTGACTTGACCATCCTCGTGAAGTGGTGTCTGCACAATCACAACTTTTGCAGCATTCTCAGTCTATCTTCACCCCTTTCATCCACTCTCTATCAAATCAGTAACCAATTCCAGGTTCCCTTCTCTCGACTCCTACTTTGAGGGGGGATGCCTCATCCATAATCGAGGCAACCAACCCTCACCTATTTTTGTCTTGTAGTTCCCTTAAACAACCAACAAAATGAAATCAACCTTATCCCACACCTGGGGCAATCGACTACTATTTTTGTCTTGCAGTTCGTTTAGAGCAACCAATAAGACAAAAAGGGGCAAATGTAGACACCTAAATAGTGTCTAACCCTTGGTCACCTTCCCCCTTGGTCCATTCCTAACCCATTCCTAAACATTTCTAATTTAAAATAATAAACTTATTTTGAATTAACCCCCCTCCTTAGACACATCATCCATGACACCTCGCCTAGGACACCTCGCCTTGGACTAATTCTCATCCTATGACTCACCCAAGACCTATTCCTACTTCTCTCTAACTGCCTAACAAACTCTCATGTGTATTTATCCCAACCCTCGACATTCTCTAATGGATAGGGCACTTGGCGGATGAAAAATGGGCTTAGTGGCTCTTTTTGCCCGTTTTAACCCCACTGACATCGGTCAAGTGTCAGCCGACATCGATGGAATCACTGACGTCGGTTATACTTAACCAATTTTTTAGACTCTTTCATGATACCAATCAAAAATTGACTAATCTCTAGAAGTGAATCACGAATCCTTCAATCTAGAGTCTTTAACCATTCGTCAATCTATGAAATCTCTCAATCAAGCCTCTCACTCTCTCCCTCAAGTGTAGCAATAGCTTCAAGGTTCTCCATTAGCAACAGGTTCTCCATGCAGGCTACATCAATAGCAGGTACGGGAATCATCAGTAGCACACCTTCCACAAGGCATAGGTAAGTATACTGTCTATGTTTTTATTCTCTTTTTAGTTATTGCTTTCAAACAATATCTCCCTAGACCAGACTGTTAACCAAGCCCAACCCAAATCTTGACTTATCCACCTCCCTGTTTCTTCCATCCTCTATCAGACCATACACTCTGCCCATTCAACCAGACTCTCAGACCCAGACCCCAGACCATTCAACCAAGCCCAAAACTTTGTCTCAAGACTATTAACAAACCTAGACCCTTCCTTGGCCTTGTTCACAGACCAAAACCCTGACCAGACTCTGTCTATAGACCACAGATCTGCCCAGACCCCATCCAAGCTAACTGCCCCAACCGACGCCGGTCACTACCCCAATCGACATCAGCATATTAACTGATATCGGCACCTTTACCAACCGACGCCAGTAGAACCACCAATGCTGGCGACTGTGACTAGTTCGACAGATTCTTTCAAGTAAGCCTTTGCTTCCCCTTTTTCATTCCATCTTTTATCATTTCAATTCTTTATCATTCTATTGTTTATCAGACACTTCTTTTTATTGATTAGTGGGTTTATTTCCCTTAAGGAAGTTTTCATACTTCTGGGATCAAGCTTTCGCTTGACAACCCACCATCTATCCATTTAACGCCTTCTTTTGTCCAAGTTTCTTTTCTTTGCAGGTGTCATTCTTCCACAGCCAAAGAGGAGTACTCACAGCATCTGGATTACGGTGCATAGACTTTATCCAGGTACATCAAGCCTTGACCATTCCTTCTTAAGTTTCTTAATTCTTCCTTGAAATTGAGAGCAAAATTTGAATAGAAACAACTAGCTTCTTTTCTTCTCAATATCTTCCCTCTATTTTAACCCCTTATCATACAATGACTTCTACTTTTATTTCCTCTACCTCTATGCTTAGTATCTCTACTAACATGATAGGTTCCACATCTATTGGGCCTACTCCAAGACCCACTTGACTCAATTCTTCTACTATTGCGTCATTTACTACCCATGGTAATCATGCCTCTAGTGTTTCTTCTTATCATCCCTCTACTAGTACATTGTTTACCACACAAGAAAATTATTCCACTAGTGCCTCACTTACTAATGTTCTTCTCAAGATCCTACTAACACCCATAGTGGTACCCAAGCCATTACTACTAGTTATAATACTTCAAACAATGCTAACAATGCAACTCAAACACATAAATCCTATTACAAACTCTTAATCAAATGAATTATTTTCAAGATAAAAATGTAAATCAAATTATGAAAATGCAAAATCATCTTATCCATCTTTAAACCCACCCTTAATAGATGTCATGGGTCACACATAATCAAAATTTTCCCCCACTTCCTCTTCAAGATTCCCATTATAGTCTTATCCCTCAACCTCCTCTTGATAATAAAATAATCAAGCATATTAAAAATGAGCCTCTTACATCTCAAATTTCTAATATTTATATTATAGGTATCACCCCTACCATTTCCTACAATGGGTCAACTAATCCTACTCTTGATTTAAAAACATTTAAAAATCTATATAACAACTAAGTCAAATTAAATACCTTTATCACTACCAAGATATAAATAAAGACTCCCATGGGTGATGATTTATATTTGCAAAACCAAATTGAATCTCATTCCATCAATAGTTTAGAATATTTAGTAAATTTTCCATTCCAAGAGTTCCAAAATAGTTATCTCCTTAAGAACACCTTGGATCATTTTATTAGTTGTAAGCAACTTGAAACTAAAACTGCAAAATATTTTATCAAATCATGGAATATATATATATATATATATATATATATATATATATATATATATATATATATATATATATATATATATATATATATAAAATGTAAGTATGATATGGTAGATGGTAAATCCTTTCATTTTTTACCAATTCTCTTTTTCCCAAGTTTTAATATTAGGTTTAGACTCACTCCACATACTTTGGAGGAGGCTATTGACCAAACCAGCAATCAAGATTTCCATATGCATCAATTTAAGCCATCCCAACCTTCTATGGGTCATTAAATGTTACTAAAGAATAAGAATCATCATGTTACCATTGGTGGTGTCACTAACTCTGATGATAACATTCATAATATTCAAGTTGGTGTTGCTAATAAAACTTTTGAACAACTTTGCCTTCCTAACCACATAACTAATCCTCATTTATCTTTAGTAAACAACTTCAATGTTCATAAACCTTTATCCCTTATAGAATCAAAAAAACACCTACCAAGGCCTCTCCTAAGAGAACTTGATCCCACTCATCCTATGAAATATAGATATGGTCGCAATAAATTTTGTTGGCTTCATGATAGTTGGGGTCATTCTCATGAGACCTATAGGTAGCTTCAAAATTTAGATATGTATTTATTTCTTGGTCCCAATTTTTACCATGATTATATCATTAGTCAACACCAACAAGCCTATGCCATTGATTTTAAACCCCATGAAACACAAACTAAATCTTAAGCTTTGAAATAAGCTAATGCTCATTTAGTCATCTATAAATATCATCTTCCAAAATCACAAAGATAACCAAGATAAGCCTATCCATTGTACAAAAAATGTTTATAGTCTTATTGAGCCAAATCTTTAAGTGAATATGGCTAATATGAATAATATGTGAAGGGTGGTTGATTTCATTGATCCTTAACCCATCTACACACCTCAATTATCTAGTACATTTTGTGTTATCCAATATTCTTCTCCAAATCACTTAAATGAGTTGGGGCAAGAAGACCTTATATCTTTTGATGAACCAATTCCAACACCTCTATTAGATAACAATTCCCATATCATTTATATCATCCCTTTATCCTCTTTACCTATCACCAATGATACTCAATTCTATCAAAACTTCTTCTCAAACCACACTTGCATCAACTAATCCATCCTCTCAAAACAATGAACAAACTTATCCTCTAATTACATTATTTTCCTCTTAACAAAATAAATTCACATGTACTTTAGATCCTTATTCTGAAGACCTCCTTCAAAACTATGAACTTCTTTCTAATAGTATTCTTATGGGTTATGATGAGTGGGATCCTATCACAGAGATTACTATTCTCTCATCTCAAATCCCATTTCTTAAACTTATTAGGACCTATCTACATCATTGTAATCATCTTATGTAGGTTTTGTTTGAGATGAACATCCCTTATCCTCCCCTAATAGGACATGAAGCCACCTTATTCAGATCAAAAGTTAGTATTTTCTAATAGTAAAAGGTTATGTCCATACATATTAATGAGATAATGGATACTTATCTTTACCTAAAATTCCCCATTTATTCTATGATTCTTGATGAGATTATACTTCTTGTAAATGATCTTCCTTTTTTTATCAGTGTCCAACTCGGTGATATCCATGTCAAGTGTGCCTTGATTGATGAGGGTTCTAGCACTTGTGTTTTCTCTTTCAATTTTAATAAAACCCTTGTATATTACTAATGAAATATTAAGTCCACACACAAAACATGTCAAGGCTATGATTGCAGGCAAATGCCTCCCTTAGGTTGTGTATGGCTCCCCATTACTATCCCACCTGTCACCATCCATATGAAGGTGATTATCTTCAAATTTCCTCTATCTTATAACATTTTTCTTGGTAGGCCATGGACTCATTTCATGAGAGAAATTTCCTCTTCCACTTTATAATTTTTCAAATTTCCTCAATGGATCCATCTATAGGATTCAAAGTGACACCAACCTTTGGAAATTTGAACAATTTTCCTACCTTTAAACCCTTTCCAAGAATTCCATTTCATGAATCTCAATGATTTAACTTTCGTATCAATTCCACATGAAGTTATAATGGTCATCCTAAAATCATTGGGAATATACCCCCTAACCTCCTAGATTTTGATGATTATTAGCCTAATGAGATCAATCCAAATATTAAAACCTTAGATATCTCACCTTATCTCATCTCTCAACTTCCCACTTATTTACAACCTTGTTCTCTTCAACCACCTTATGATGACATCCCCATTGTCTTAACTAAGATTCAATGTTCCATTCATCACACCACATAAGATGACAAGGTCATCCCTACCTATGCCACTGATCTTCATACACCTAATTATGATGATGGATATATATTAGATGATCCATTTTTAGGAGGTCTAGTTTAGGCTTGAGATGCTAAAATTATTTGTTATTATTCCTCTTTACTTTACTCTTTCATTATATATTATAATATTTTATCTTATATTTTTCCTAATTTTAGTATTTTTCCTCTTTATTGTAGGGTAGAGATGGTGTGCACACCTCCAATTTTAGAATAACCTTATAGGAGTATGCTTATGCATAGTGCTATGATTGGTCCCTATTCATTTCCTAGATACCATGACCCATCTAGCCAAATTATCTATGAGATGCTTACAACTATCCTTCAACCTTATATGGACCCCACCCCTCCCTTAATAGATCCTATTTCAAAATCTATTCCCTCTTTTACTAAGTCTCTTCCTATTTATGATCATATTAATCCTTCAGTTGATCCTTGTCCAATTTATTTTTTAGCCCCACCTTCTCTTGGTAATGGTTTTTTCCCTTTACCATAGTTGGATCCTTCACCCACTAAATGGGTTGATCAACCCTATTTTGACATTAATAAAGTTATCAGGCACTGGACTAGATATTTTTACCTATACCAATATTCTTTATCTTTTATTCCCACTCCTATGATTACACTCACCATGCCTACTCATAAGCATATCTATCACTTTTAAAGCATAGATAACCATTCATCCATTCATTGTCATAAGTTGTGAAAATATGCCTATAGCTTACATCCCACTACTCCTTAACCCTCAAAGAAGGCTATACCTCTCTTAAAAGTATTACATGAGTATACTCTTAAGTACAAAAAGGTATATTGCCTTTGGCACCAATGTGGTACACATCACACTAATCATTACTGAATCCTTCAACAACATTTCAAGGATCACATCCTAACCATTCCTATACCTTATACCCTTCCTCCCATAGGTTTTTCTCATAATAAGGCTCCCCCTTCTTCCCTAATGGCTCCACTTCATGTGGTTCCATCATCACCTATGGTCCCTTCTCCACCTACTATTCTTCCACCCATAAATCCCTCACCTATGGACCTTCCATCACCTATGGATATTTCTCCACCCATGAGTCCCTCACTAGTGGCACCTTCCCCACAAGTGACCCATCCATCTCCTATATAAACCATTTCTATGCACTCTCTTGAGCATGCCTTGTACGATATCCCTCATCAACATGATATTTCAAACATTCCTACCTTTTCTATCAAGGAGATTTGATGTGAAGTATTTTCTCAAATTTCCTAAAATATTGATGAAATAATATTTTTAGTTCACATTCAACTTCATAGATATTTATCAAATGTTATGGACAATGTGTGTAGATAAATATATCAGTACTTATCAAAACATGCATGGTGTTCTTAAATTTTCATTTGGATTGGATGTGTGCTCCAGATTTAAATTTATCTATTCTTATATCATTTGATATTGTGTCAAATTCTTATATATCTTACATGGTGACTTTGGTTCTACACTTTATATTTATTATGATGTCATTATGTTCTCTTATGGATTCTTTTTTTCATAGTTACATTATTTTTATTCTTGAGTTTGTTTCTTCTTACTAACTTGTTCTCTTTCATTATTGTTTGCTCTCTTATCTCTATACACATGAATAATTGTTATTATGACTTGGTTATACAAACCTTTCTCTTTTTAGTCATTATTTCTTTACCATGTGATCAATTAGCAAACAATTTATCTCATTATAATCTCCTTTTATTGGTTCACATTAGATATCCCTTTATTCCCTTTCACAAAGTAAGGATACACATGATTAATACTTGAGATAACATGTTGGTTCATAGTTTAGCATTAGTTTTCTAGTCAATCTTATCTTTGGATACTTAGCTTCCTTTATCTAAAGCCTAAATCTCATTCATGTGTATCACTCTCTCTCATGATTGGTCATTCCAAGTTTGTATGGAGGAAAAATATTAAAATCCATAAAACTATGCAAAATCTAAATCATTTAACAAAATGAAATGATATAAAAGATAACATTTAAAAGCTTCAAAAGTAAAATCACACTAAAAGACATGATACTATGTATGTATCCTCTTTATAATCCAATCTCAAACTCCATATTTTTCACCACAATAGAGATGAGGTCCATTGGGGTACAACAGGCTAGTAGATTATAAAAAGACAATAAAAAATATTTTAGTACTACCTAATTTCTCATGTAAGTACCCAATCTTCATAGTAAACCAATGGATCTATAAGGGGTCCTGAAGAAAGGAGAAAACATTATGAGAAGGTATATCCATTTTACATTTCTTTTTCAAAACTACCTATATGAGTTGATTTTAGTATCACACTTATTTGCCTACTCATCTTTATGTCTATAGCAAACATGTATCTTCTATATATTGATGGTCACTAGTCAGTTAGTGTCTTCTCATGTCCTTAGTGTGTCTCATGTCTCCTAAGTTATTATCATAAAATTCATAAGTTATGATTCTTACATTCCCTTTTTCACTCCTTATAACCCTAATATTTCCCCTTGAGAAATATTTTTATATTCACTAATCACTCCCTTAGGGATTCCATTTACGAGTTGCATTGTAAGACCATGGATAGGACCTGGTCTTCCTCAAAAATTACCAAATTTTCATATTACCATTCCAAACATCCCCTTTTACCAAATTTTCACATTAATTCCAACTCCTTGGTATTCCCTTTCTGAGTTGTAGTG
>JARHVA010001931.1:2162500-2307500 GCA_037957365.1 Torreya grandis | reverse complement strand
GTTATAGTCTAATCTCTAATCTTGTCATTGGTTCTCCTCATCTTCCTCTCCCCCTCATCTCTCTCACATGATGAGACAAAAATGTAGGCACCACTATAAGATCTACCAGGTGATGGAGTTCAAACTATCCTAGTAATCATGCCACTAGATGTGGCTCTACCCACCAAGTGTAGTGGCTTGTGATCTACACTCATGTTAACCATGGCACCATCATCACCCAACTCAACCAAAATTTCATAATTTGTGAGTAAGGTTATCACACAATATCTCCTCATGTGACCATTTTAGCACTGGCACATGAGGCATGACCTATGCCACTTGATCCTATCTCCATCTCAAAATTCAAGGCAACTGATCCTTGACCACATGGGGTAATCAAGATAGTTGGTACATCAAGAACCTCTTATATATCTAGGCACTTAGTAATACCACTAACCCCATGGTTTTCTACCCTCTAGATGACATCCCATACATATCATGCATGAGCTAAACCTAGATGATAGAATCGAAATCATAGAGTCTCTCATGCTCTAATATTGACTGACACAAGGCTATCCCATATATTTGTACCTTGAAATCTAAATAGTGACATATAAATTTTGATATCATAAACACTATTATATCCTTCTAGATATCTAAAATATGGGAAATATAAACATTGAATAGACTCACCCCTAGTCTTGGGTAAATCCTATTTGAGCACGTTACCTATCAGGCTAATGTTCACTTATCATCCTAATCATCTAGTATACATGTGATCACTAATGTCCCCTATAAGAGGTCCAAAAAACACATGGACATCCTATAAAGTGATATCAACCTCTATGGTATCCCTGTCCACCACCCATCTAAAAGTATTGGTCAAATGTTCTGAGGCTCCTAGGAACATGACCACTAGATTAGTACTTAGTGGGACTCATCATATCTTCATGATGCCTCCCAAACCTATCATGATCAATCTAGATCTGTCTACATCTATTAGGTACTCTAATAGATATAGTATCCATGATTCATACACAAATAACTAAAATATCTTTCACCCCTACAATAATCAAACAATAAAACATGTATTAGACCACTATTTCACTTACAATCAAAATACATTCTTTTGAAAACTCACATAAACAAACCTAACATACCTTAATTTTTTAATTTCTTACCAATTTGACCTATTTTTAGCCTAATTGACTAGTTTAGTACTCAATCAGGCACCATGGGCCTTAAAAGTATTATATCAACCATTTTCCTACATTTCAATACTATATAGTCCAGTTAGAAACATACTAAGTCAACCCTGTAACACTAGGTCAACCATTTAGACTTAAATAACTAAGTCAACCTTTCATTTTTTACCGTATATAATTAATTTAGAGTTTCTACTTAACAAACTCACTCAACCAAGGGTTACTATGTCAACCTTTTACCCAACCAAGTTAGCCAAGACCTACTAGGTCAGGCATTTCAATACTCTATTTTCTACCTACTAGGTTGATTGGGTCAACCTAGTTCTTTCAAACTACTAACTCTTTAACCCATTATAATAAAGGCCTTCAAAATTTATTACTTCAATCCCTTTTAACCCAGTTCCCCATTTGACCCATAGTATCTCTCAAACTTTCCTAAAGTTCATTCTGGTATCTATATTTGGTCTAATTTACAATTTTTTATAAAACACTCAATTTCAAATAAAATACATAAAACAAATTTAAAAGTCTTAGTTGCTTACCTATGTTGTACTCATTATGGCCTCTAGGTGCACTCCTCATCTCAATTGTCATCTCCTCACCATCCTATATCTCTCATCTTTTGTTAGGTCTCTCATAGCTTTATTTTTCTCTCAAAATAGTCAAACAATAGCAAATGAATTATTTTTCACCCTATTTAAATTTACTATTCAAAATTATTTACACTTAGATTCCTTATTTTGATCATATCTTTGTTTTTACTGACTCAATTTTTAAACAATAAAAATTTCTAGAATCCTAACATCATAGAGAATCATTTCTAGTATAATATGCCTATACTATAAAAAAATTGATTTTTCACTCTTTTTGCTCTAATTTTTATAGGTTCACCTAATGTTCCTCATATTGAATGCCTTCACAAATCTCACATCTTCTTATTTATTTATAGCACTAAGGTAAGTAAAGGTGTGTGTTTTTAAATTATTTCCTTTCATTTATCTTATTTTCTCTTTACTGCACTTTATTTATCATCAGCATTATGTGTCATCATGTTTTATTCTCAAAGCACCATCCCTTGTTGCACTTACATGACACGTGATGAGCCTAGAGTGGGTAATATGTATACACATAATATTTTCAAAATTTTATTAATAAATGAATCTATTTATCTTGCTAGATGCCATCAATTCTCAATCTCTCTAAGTTAATGCCTTAAGGGGTGCACCAGTAAAGGGGTGGGTAGACCATTGGTACTTTGTTGGATTGTTGTCTATTTTGCCACCTTTTATCTACACACTTGTCTTCTAAAAACCATTCCCCTAAGTTTATTCTTCTCTTTTTCACACTCTTCCAGTCATTTACCACCTTGATTATCTCTTTAAAAACCTAAAACCCCTTTCGATAGTTTATATGACTAGGTCAACTGGGTTGACCTTGTACTCATATTGACAAAACTTATTTAGGGTCTAGGTATGCTCTCAGCCAACCTAGCCTATGACCCAATGAGTTTTTTTAATAACAATACTAGGTCAGTTGGGTTGACCCTATTGGATAAAACTTTGGAAGGGTTTAGGGTTAAATCTACCTATATATAAAAAATAATTTTGCCTCTATTTATAGAAGAGAAGAAGAAGTAAGATATATTATGCATTTGCTTATCCACCATTCTACTTGAGGAGCAAAATTAGGGTTTCATACTTTTGTGGAGATATGGATTTTGTCTGTTGGAGAAGTATTTTAGATACATTGATAGGTTGTGTATACTAGAGTTGATTTATCCTTATCATCTTTACATACCACAATAACCTCTTGCAAAGCATGTTGGCCAAGGGAGAGATTGAGGCTTAGTGGGGCCATCTTCAAAGGTAAGTATTCCTAACTTTTTCCCTCCTTTATAAGAGTAGAGAGATATCCATTTTCACTTCTCTTCCATGCATTGGAATTTTGTATGCATTGATGTGAGTATATGTCTTTCATACATGTTTAATTTTGTTTTTTATTACTGCCACTTTATACCACAAGCTTTGGTGAGCACTATATTAGATTTCTTTAATTTGTTATTAGTATATTGAATATGAAAATATAGGACTTAGTTAGGGTTATTGAGTAATTTTTTTATTGGAGGCTTCAGAACCCTCCCTAGTGATCTTTTAATTGGTAAGAGATCCCTTAATTGTGTCTATTAGATCTATATTGGTCATGTTCCCAATTATATAATGTATCCCTAATCAAAAGTGTAAGTAGGATCTATCATCTCTAAGCTAGGATTGGTTTGTGGATTTGATGCATTTCTAATAGCATACAATAACCAACCCTCATAATCTTGATAATAATAGTTTTGGGTGAGAAATGGCCTCCTGATGGGCCACCATGAAATTATTCTAGTACCTTAGCTATTTGGTTATAATATATGCATCTTAAACAAACTCCATTTATGTCATATCTAAACAATACACCATGAATAATGACATATGGAATTGATTAAAGTATGAAATACCTTTTTTGAGCCTTTTTGAGGTCAATGGATACTCACCAATTTCAAATAAGGTATCCATGTCTATAGTAAATATGTTAGAAACCTCATGATTCATGTTTTTACCATATTTTATCACTAAAAATTATTAGATTTATGTCCAAGATCACCGAATCAATGAATCCACATGGTAGAGTGATCTCATGAGTCAAGAAAGTATACATCATAATGAAGATGATAGAAAATGAAATCATGCATAAGTGAATATTTCAAAGGAATGAGATAAAATTTCTAACACTCCACATATTATCTCAATAATCAATATGTACAAATATGGAGTCAAATGTGTAACTCCCCCATGAAACTAGGTCAAATATGCTTAGAGTAGAGTGTATCTCCCATATAGGAATAACTAGTCAAGAGTAACTTCATCTAACTAATGATGAGTCAAACATGTAACTCCTATGATAATGTACACCTAATCAATAATATACTACAAATGTATGGAAAATCCAAGTGAGGTGTACTAAACCATGTGGTATGTGTAGGAAATAATTGACAAGAAGAAAAGGTGGAAAATAAACACCCTACACTAACACCCTCCCATAAACATAGTTTAGGTGGGTAAAAATAAATAGTTCCTAAAAACAAGTCCTAGTGAGATATAAAACCATAATATAACTCACATAAAGAATATAAAGTGAGAAAAATAGTATAAAAAAATCCTCCCCTAAAAGAGAGCAAAGAGAAAAAGTGCATGCTCTGATGACGTTAGGGATAATTGAGAATTCATCCACAAATGAGAGTAACAATGTGTATACACAATATTTTTAAACTTTATCAATTATTGATGATTTATTTATTGAATAAACCTATTGAGACTCAAACTCTCTAAGTACACACCTTAAAAGATGCATTGGGAAAGGGGTGGGTAGATCATTGGTGATTCATAATTTTGTAGTTCCCTATACCACCACTTATAACCAACACAAATCCTCCTTATACATTTCCCTATGATTTGACACCTCCCCTACACACTCTTCTAAAAAATTCACCACCTCAAACAACCCCTTCCTAATCCAATATATATTTTTTTCCTTTACCAAACAAAATCACATAAGCTGACCTTGTTCTTAAAAATAAGCACTTTACAGGACTAGGTCAGCCTAATTGACCTAGTCTAGGACCTAATTGACCTAGTCTAGGACATACTATAAAAAAAACAAATTCAACATCTTCAAAATCACCAAGTTCGTTCTTACCATCTTAGTCATTTATTTTATTCATTATAGTCCTTTTCCATAGTTTTTAGTCTATAAAATTTTAACCCAATAGTGAAATAGGTTGACTAGATTGACATAATTACATATCTTGCTTTATTTCTCAAGAGACTTAGTCAACTTATTGGATTGTGTTTATATGGTTCTTAATTCAATAGATAAAATTGATTGAGTTGATTATGTTTTATAGTTTTTTCATACTTGGTCATCTGAAATGACTTTATACTCTTCAATCAAAGGCACTAACTCATCTTGTTAGTAAATAATTCATCTTTAATTTGCCTAATTTCTTATTTAGAGTATCACACATATACTAAATAATAAGTTTTAATTTATCGATTTAGTCACACTAATTTTATTTTATTCACACACATCTAAACCACATAATATCAACAAACATTAAACAAATTATATCCAAGGTAAACCTACTTAGATTTCATTACCAAGGGGAAAACTACTTCAGTTTTCTAATAGAGTATAAATATGTGGTTGATGTTATACATTGACAAAGCACCTGACATCTTTATCACTACAAGATTTTGAAGTGAGTGGGTATGCCCCAATACCAAGCTAGTATAATCACCACTATATATTTCTTTCACCCTTAACTATGTGAAACCATCCTTAAATTACCTTTCTAGTTTCTCTTTATAGCCAATTCCCTATAACATTTATCTATGAAAATTACAATTAATAACATATATGAATGAACACATAGATTTGCATTTCTATTTTTATTATTTGTTATCTGATAATTGTATGATATATTGTAAAACTTGTATCAACATCATTGGTACAAGGTTTGTGATGTGTGATGCAACTAGATCAATTGGATCAAATCAATTTCCTATGTGTTTATTTCAAATACTATGAAAAATAACCCTAGATTGTCTAGGTTCATAATTTTCAAAACTTATCTTTACCTTAAAAACATAGTTGATCTTCTTGATTGTGTCTCTCATGATCTCTATTTTCCCATTGAACATAGTCAATATGCTCAACCTAGTCTCTTATAAACTATTTGTTATGTTTTCCTTCAACACACAATCAGCCTATTTGATCATGAGTCTTTTAATCTCCCTCATCTCAAACATATATATACCATGGTCAACCAACATTTTTTATACCTCTTACAAGCTATCTTGTCTACTATACTACAAGATAATGTCAACTGGTTTGACCTAGTATCCTACCAGTTGATCCTCATTTTTACCAATATTTTTTCAATTTTTTTACTTCAACATGAATTTATTGTTTGAGGATAATACGAAATTGATTCAAACAAACATAATAATTTTTACCAATCCTAATAGGGTTCTTAAGACACATCTTGTGGTATCCACTATGAATCAAAACAATTCCATGTTACTAATGACAATACCAATTATGGGACTCTTCCTCATTCTTCCTCAATAATTAACCCCTTATTTTCATTAAAATATGAGCATGAGCTTGAGTAAACAACTAAAATGCTCTTTTTCATTAATGAAAACCCTCAACATAGAGGAAAATATCTTACAACCATCTATAATCTCATGACTATACCTCATATAAGGATAACCCCATTCACCTTCCCCTAGTTTTTCCCAAGGATTTGGGGAATACCATTTAGTTTCATCCCAACCTTTCCCCTCCGTTATGTCTCTTTTTTACACCATAATATCATACTATATGTCTTGTTTTATCTTCATTCCATGTATTTATACAAACATGGCAAGTTTCAACTTTTAGTGGGACTCTTTAGAATACCCACATCCCTAACCATGTTATTAATTCTTCCATTTTTACCAATTATACTCATGCATCTAGTACATCACATGTTTTTACATCATCCCAGACTCATAGTGTATATCAAGATCTTAATACCTCACATGATACATGTTGGCTAAATATTTTGTCGATCAGCGTATTGATAAACAAAATAGCTCTGATCAGCCAAAGTAGGAAGATTGGTCATCCAAATGTGTAGTTTTACCACATCAAAAGGGGAATAATATCTCCTCTCATCAAGGGGAGGTTCCATATAGATATTATATATATATATATATATATATAAACAAAAAATAATACTCAAGGGTAGGATAAACCATCCATCTCTCTTTCTTCAAAGATGATGCATGCAAATCAAAGGAAAAACTCATGGGAAATGACAGAAAGCACTCCTCTTCTTTCATAAGTACTATTCAACAAGCCACAAGAATACTCCTGGTAGTAAAAGTAAAATGTAACAAAGGACGTAGTAACTAGTAAATTGAGATGTAGCACAAAGTCTCCACCTAAATTTCCCAAGAGTGAGATATGAAGGACAATGAGGGCACAAAGTCATCCCAAGGTCCTTTACATAGAAAAAAAAGAAAACACACTAAAGGCAATTATGGGGGCACAAAGTCTCTCCACAGTTGACTTCAGGACACCTTCCTGACTACTTTCACTAATTCTGCTTGTTGAATTAAAGGAATAGAAAATATATTAAGGAAAAAGACATAAGAACAATTTCCCCAACAATAAAGATATCAAAAAAGAAAGTCTAAATAGTCACTTGCTTTCTTATTCCAATAACAAAATATGATCAACAATCTAAGCTCAAAGTCTCAATAATGCCTTTCAATTTGGGCAGAGTTTAGTTTTTGACAATGAGAGAGAGAGATCCTTAAAACAATAAATGAGAGTCCCTTATATAGCCTCTTCAAAAAAAACTCAGGAACAGTAACACATCATGTTTCATTGAATTCTATTAAGAAGACATGCTGGAATTTAGGGGCATTTACCCATTTGCTTTTCTCAATGTAGAGAAACGGGTCACGCCATTGAATGTTTGCATCCTTCAATGTCTACCTGGTGATCTACTTCTAGAAACATATCTGATATGCAAATGTTTTTGGTCCTTCTTCATCACTCCTCCTTTTTTGGTTATTTGAATTGGGTACTAGATTCAATTCGATGCTCTATTCCTTAGTCACTTTCTGCTAGTCCTTAACAATTGATGCATGGCACATTCTATTGCTAAACAAGTGAAGACACATGACAACTTCCATGGGAATCTAAGAAACCTTTATTGATAGAGGCTTTGAAACCTATTATAAACTTAGAATCGTAGGTGTAGTCACTTGCTGCTCTCCATGGAAGTTACAATGGAAAAGGTGGTAGCTTTCGCTTGCCTCTTGAGAATCCTGTAGAGGATGACACATGGTGTCTTCTACTGAGCTTTTAGCTACCTTTGAAAAGTCTTCAAGACTTATATTAGTTTCTCATGGAGGATGACATGTGGTGGCTTCTGCTGCATTTGATGAGAGACACGTGGCAGGTTATTTTGCTTTGATACTATGTCTCAATGGATGACATGTGGCAACATCCATTGTGACTTTGATGAAGGACACATGGCAGCATAGTGGGTTTTTTATTTCTTAGGACTTCTCTTTTAGAGAAAAATTCTAAAGGAATTCTTTCATACATTTTTTTTGAAGGAATTGTCTCTTTGTCACTTTTGCCTTAGTCAATTTTATGTGAATCTCAAATTGTGACATGTGGTAGCATCCACTATGAAATAGGTAAGGACACGTGGCACTTTCTACTGTGACTTTTTGAGGGACATGTGGCAGCATCTATTGAGCTTGTCAAAGCTTTGGATGCCTTTTGAATGTCTTGTGGAAGATGACACATGGCGGCTTCAGTCACATTTTAGAAACACTATAGAACTATGCGGGACTCATTTTGATTCATGTGGATGATGCCACTTGGCATGTTCTGCTTAACTTACAAAGGACACGTGGTGGCTTCTATGGCTCTTAGAAATAAAGTGAAATGAGGCTCAAAAGATGACACTTGGCAGCATCCATGAGATTTTGTTGAGCTTTTGTCTCAGTCTTTTTGTTTTCCTTAGTCACTTTTTGCCACAAAAATTCCCTTTGCAAGGGCACTTGTGTCTTTGACTCTTGGGGCACTCCTCTGAACTTTGTCACTTGAACCAAGATTATTTGAAACAAGCCTCATTAAAAATGTTGAACCATTAGTCATTTAACTAAAAAATCTTGAATAATTCCAAATTTTTAAAGATTAGAATAATTTTTTGAAATGGGAAGAGATATTTTGGTCTTTGCAAGACAAAAATAGCTTATATGTTGTCCTAAAAATGAGTGACTTTTTTGGGTACAACAATTGGCTCCAGTTGGGGAGCTTCTATCAATTGTAAAAATGAATTGAAGGGAGTAGAATCCAAAATCTCCAGTGTCTTCATGTGTACCATTGGGCTATGGAGCCATGTTACCCAGAAATGAAAGGCATCAAAAATGGAAACAAACAAAATAAAATAGAATTAAAAACTATACAAATATACATATATACAGATGCAATGATCTGATACTTCAAGAGTTGAAGTGTTTTAGATGCTGTCCATTGTGAGGTAGAGAAAAGAGTGTGCCATCTTGATATTTCATCAAAAATATATTTTCACCATTGTGCTGATGAATTATAAATGGGCCTCTCTAAAGGGAATCAAACTTTCCATGCATCCCTTTTGGTTCTCTCCTTTTGTCCCACAGCAAGACTTGATCCCCAATCTGGAAATCACAATTTTTGGCCTTCTGGTTAAAGAGTTTCTTTACCAGACTTTGATGAGTAGCAATTCATTCCACTACCATGGTTTTCTATTCATCCAGCTCAGTCAGGCACATGATTATCTTATCAAGAGAGCTTTCATATGTCTGATCTTCAATTGCCTTTGCCAATTTCAAGGCTGTCAATTCTAAGGTGATTGGTATTTTTGCATTGATACCATAAAGAAGTTGAAAAGGAGACATACCAATTTCCCTCTTTGGTGTGATCTTGTCTACCCATAGAGCATCAACCAATGCTTTATGCCATGTCCTTTGATTATCATTTGCTAGCTTCTTGATGATAGTTACTAGGTTCTTATTACTAGATTCAGCTTGTCCATCCCCTTGTGGAAAATAATCAAAAGAGTGATAGAGTATAATTCCATAATGGAAATAGAATTGTGTAATCTCTTAGGAGGTGAAACAAGCTGCATTATCTATAACAATTTTGGTTGGAACTCCAAACTTCAAAATGATATTCTCCTTGAGGAAATTGCATACAACTTCTAAAGTAGCATGCTTAGTTGGGATTGCTTCTACCCACTTGGTGAAATATTTAGTTGCTATAATGACATAATCTTGTCCAACACTTGAAGATGGTTTTATAATCCCAATAAAATCAATCCCTCATTGCTAGAAAGGTTCTTCTATAGTCATTAGCTTGAGAGGCAGAGCAGCTAACTTAGGTCTTCCAATAAATTGTTAGAAGAGTTCACATTTTCTCACCCACTTATATGCATCTTGGAAAAGAGTTGGCTAGTAATACCTAGGTCACAGAATCTTGTAAGCAATCACAGGAGCAAAAAAATGTCCTCTATAGGCTAGATTGTGGAAAGATTTCAAAAGTTGGCTTTGTTGCTCTTTGTCTACACAACGAAGGAATACTCCATTAATTCTTCTCTTATACAAGTCATTGTCCCAAAGGACAAAATAGGTATCTTTCAAATTGATAGTTCTCCTTTCTTTATAAGACAAATGAGCAGGGCATTCACCATAAGTAAGGAAATGAGCAATACCTGAATACCACTCATTGGTAGTGGAAACAAAAAGGACTGTTGGTGTATCTTCCACTTCAGCTTCTTCATGTTGTGTATCTTCTGGCTTGTTGTCAACAATTAATTGACATAGGCCTTTTCCCCTGACCAGCTTTGTTGGCTTGATGTCTAGATAAAACTCTTGGATTTTTGCAATCCAATTACCTCTTTTTGTGCCAAACTCCTACTGAGTTAATATGGACTTGATTATAGTGTCAGGAACTAAGGCAGTAGTGTGTGAATTTAGAATATAGAAGTGGAAATGTTTGACTACTTTCACCACTACATAAACGTGCTTCTCTATGTTTGAATACTTCATCTCATGGGTTTTGAGAGGGAAACTCATGAAAGAAATAGGAGATTTTGTACCTTCCTTGTCCTGTTGAATAGGAATTACTGAAAGCATGTGTTTAGAAGCATAGCTATATATGATGAAATCTTTGTTGTAATCTAGACAAACCAAGGTAGGGATGTGGGCAATGGCAATCTTGATATCCTAAAATGCTGACTTGCATTCTTTAGTCTAGCTAAAGGTGGTCTTCCCTTTCATCATGTTCACAATGTGTCCAGTCTTCTCAGCTAATTTAGGGATGAACCTTTGTAATAAATTCACCTTTTTGAAGAAAGAGTGAATAGTATTTTTACTTTTAGGCAAATTAAATTAATCTTTATGCCTTCTTTAGACACAATGTGTCCAAGGAGTTTCCCCTCTTTACTCCAAAAATAGACTTCTTAGGATTGAAGGAAATACCATTCTGGTGGCAGTGCTCTAGCACTTGTTGTAAGTGGCGTACATGATCAAATCAATGCTTTGAAAAGAAAATAAGGTCATCAAGGTATACCACTATAAAAGGTAGCATCAGTATTTATCAAGCCAAAAGGCATCCTTTTATATGCAAATGTACCCCAAGGTGTGGTGAATGCAGTCTTGTGTTGGTCTGCTTCACCAACTTCAACTTGATTATATCCTGAGAAGCCATCTAGCATTGATAACATCTTTAAACCTATCACTATTTGCAGCACTTGATCCATAATTAGAAAAGGGTAATTATCTTTCAAAGATGACTGATTTAGATTCATGAAATCTACACAAATGCAAATTTCACCACTCTTCTTCCTTATAGGCACTATGTTTGCAATCCATGTGGAATGATGGATTGGGAAGATGATTCTAGCATTTAACATTTTTTATATCTTAGATAGAATAGTACCTAATATTTTTAGATTATACTATCTAGATTTTTGCTTATAGGGCATTGAGTCAGCCTTGAGAGGAATGTCATGGCAGATTTCATCAGGTTTGAGAGACTTTAGGTCATCATAAGAATATGCTAAGACATCTATGTATTGATGGAGTAAAGTGGTGAACTTGAATCTTTCTTCAGGGGTGTAGCACTTGCCAATGTTAGCCATCTTGGGATTTTTTTAGTAGTCATATTTACTTGATCAAATCCCTGAGAGAAACTTCAATCTATTTATTGGTTTTTGATGAATCTATCATGCTTGTCAAACTATTTCTCAAGAGAAACTAGGCCTTTAGGAATTTTATTTCCTTTCAGTTATAAGAATTCTTCATTTATATCTAAACTAGATTCAGAGGCTAATTTATACTTCTGAGGTTCACTGCCTTCAAAATGTAGCTATTCAAAATTATCTTTTCATTCCAGGAAGGCAATGATTTGATGATCATCATTGAATACTTGCCAATGATCATCATTTTCAGGAACACTTGGTCTATATACTATCTCAATAGTATACCTGTCTTCTTTGAAATCTGAGTGAAAAACTAAAAGAGTTCCTAAAATAGCAAGTGCATCAGCTCTGTCATTAGATTCCTTGGGTATGGCAGAAATGTTGAAAGCATCAAAGCTTTCAATTTTGTCCCAAACCAGGTTTCCATAGTGGTGTAATCTTTCATTCTTTGTTTGGTATAAGTTTTTTACCTAACAAACCACTAATTCAACATCCCCTTTGGCATGAAGAAACTTGATGCCTTTGTCTTGAGCAACCTTCAATCCAAGCAACAAAGATTCATATTTAGCTGTATTATTAGTGTTGTTAAATTGTAATTTGTTAGTTAAAGGAAACATACCTCCTTGAGGAGATATCAACACAATCTTGACTCTCAAACCGGTAGAGGAGCAGCTGCCATCAAATTTTAGAGTCCATACCTCATCAGATACTAATTTTTCTTTAGACTTTCCTTCATTAGAGAGGGAGGGTCCTTCATTTGTATTGCAACCTACTAGTTCTTTTGTTATTCTAGTTGAACTGATTTCTAGGTTGACACTTTCAAGAATTTTATCAGATGCTTCATGAACTTTGTCTGTAAATAGAAATTAGTTACCCATACCTAAGGATTCAAAAATAATTTGAGCTTCAGGGGCTGATGTTTGGGTGACCACGTATTTTTCCTCCATTTCAGGGAGCAATCTCTTCATTACGCCTTGGATAGGGATCCTTGCCTCAGACAAGTCCATGCTTAGTTCTCCTCCCATGTCCTTACAAAAATTTCATCCAAGTAGGATACCATAAGAGGTTGAAATATCAGCCACCAAGACAGTCATCTTGATTCTCTTGTTTGAAAAGGCTGCAAATCCAAATGGGGCATCTTTGATTTGCCCTAGTAGTGGTACTTGCTTGTTCTCCATGGAGAAACATTTCCCAAAGGTTTTAGTCAATGTGAGACCTAAAGACTCAGCTACTTTAGTAAGCATGACATTATTAGATGCCCTGGAATCAATGATGCAATTATTGAGTTGATAACCATTTATCAATAAGGAAACATAGAAAGGTTCTATTTTCCCAGGGTCAAATGGAGGAGTAATGACAAGATTATTTGGAATGGACATATTCTTTTGGGGAATTAGGAATTATTTTCTTAACCTCTTGTCTTGCAGGGATGGTTTGGTTCTTGACATATTAGACCAATTTATCCAATTGATCAAGATTGGACTGCAAATATTCAAATTTAGACATTTGAATTTTGGTCTTTTTGACATGATCAATTATGTCAAATGGCTAAATTAGACTAGGAATAGAGGAAAGCATTTCAACCTTTTGGTTTTTATGAGGGATGGGAGGAGGGCTAGTTTGCAAAATTGAAGTAGAAGGTAAAGGTGAAATTGATGTACTTACCTTTTGGGTGATCACTAGATCCTTTAACTAGAAAGGCAGAGTGGTTCCATGCTTAACAATTGTAATTACTAGTTGAGGTTGCTCCTCTATCTTCTTTTTATCAGCTTTCTAGACTAATTGGTTCTTGGATCTAGTAAACACTGTATATGATCCATCAAAAGCTTCTCCTTTGCTTCTGGGATCATCCTGGTAATTTAAGAAACTAATGTGGGCATCACTAGTTGATTCTTCTTGATCTTCTACAAGGAAATTAGCATCATTTTATTGATTCAATTTAGGCTAGAAAGAGAACTCTAATTTTGCTTCAAGATATCCCATTGTTGAATTGGTTGGAGGAGCTTCTAGGGAAATTTTTCCTTGTGGGGGAGGAAGATGATTTTTTTGCCCTTGATTCCTGGTAACATTGCCCTGATATGACTAATTTTGGAATTTCCTTCTTGGCATATCTCTATATGAAGGAGTAGAAGACATTCCTTGTTCCATTTTCTTTTTGAGAGCAAGTAACTCATTTGCCAACTTCTGCACCATTGGATTTATGGTGCTTGTAGATGAATATTCAGAAGATGATGAAGGTCTATTTCTATTTGGATATCTTCTTATTTTTCTTGTTAATATGAGATCATCTTCTACCTTAGTGGCCAAATGTTGAGCTACATCAAGATCTATTTAACCAGCACATCTCACAAGAAAACTTACTTTAGGTAACTAAGAATTAATGAAGAAGCATTTGAGATTCTCAGCTATAGGTCAAGAAATTATAGGAATTCTATTCCTTAGTTTGTCAAATTTGGCTATGAAGTCCCTCATTGGTTCATGAGGTTCTTTCTTCATCTATGTAAGTTGAGCCAAAAGTGCATGTGCATCTTCTGTAGGTTTGAATCTAGCTTCAAACTTATCTTTGAGGGTATTCCAATCAGTTACTGATTGAGCTTGTAGATGATAAAACTAATCTATATCAGCACCTTGTAATGTTTCTACAAATAACCTGACTATTACATCTTCAAATTCTACTCCAATTACTCCACAAGCTATGCTAAAGGCTATAATGTGTTCATCAAGATGAACTTTCCTATCATAATAAAATTTGGGGAAATTCTTCCTTAAACTATGTGGAAGCTCATGTAGAGGTGGAGTAAGATTGAGAGGACCAAAATAATTACCCTGAGGGCCTTGAGCTACCATTCTAGGATTATGCAAAGGACGAATAACAAATCTTAGAGGGGTAATTACTGACAAAAATTTATCAATAGCAAAAGTAAATACTTCGTCTGGCAATGGAGATCTGACTTTAGTAGGAGGAAATCTCTTGGTTCGTTGGAGGTGAGATGGTGAAGGAAATAGATCAAAATCACTTTGTTGTACCAACTCAAATATAGGGTCAACAATACCTTTATCCCTTTGGCTTCGTGTATACCTTGAATATGCCAGATTGTGAAATAAAAATGAAAAGAATTGGCCTTGCTTTAGTTTGAAGCTTGAGGCTTTAAACTATGCATTCTTTCTTGGTTAGTGTGGAGGTGAATGGTAAGGCTATAAATGGATAATGGGTTATAATCCCCAGTGGAGTCACCAAAAATTATTGGTTGAATATTTTGTCGATCAGTGTACTGATAAACAAAATAGGTCTGATCAGCCAAAGTAGGAAGATTGGTCATCCAAATGTGTAGTTTTACCACATCAAAAGGGGACTAATCACTCCTATAGATATGCTATATATATATATATATACACACACACTCAAGGGTAGGATAAACCATCCATCTCTCTCTGATAATTAGAAACAAAACTCTGCCCAAATTGAAAGGCATTACTGAGACTTTGAGCTCAGATTGTTGATCGTATTTTATTATTGGAATAAGAAAGCAAGTGACTTTTCAGACTTTGTGATGTCATATCTTTGTTGTTGGGGAAACTGTTCTTATGTCTTTTTCCTTAATATATTTTTTGTTCATTTAATTCAACAAGCAAAATTAGTGAAAGTAGTCAGGAAGGTGTCCTAAAGTCAACTGTGGAGAGACTTTGTGCCCCCATAATTGCCTTTATTGTATTTTTTTGTTTCTATGTGAAGGACCTTGGGACAATTTTTTTCCCTCATTGTCCTTCATATCTCAGTCTTGGGCAATTCAGGTGGAGACTTTGTGCTACATCTCAATTTGTTGGTCACTACGTCCTTTGTTACATTTTGCAATTACTATGAGGAAGATTCTTATGGTTTGTTGAATAGTACTTATGAAATAAGAGGAGTGCTTTCTGTCATTATCCCTAAGATTTCTCTTTTGATCCACATGCATCATCTTTGAAGAAAGAGAGATGGATGGTTTATCCTACCCTTGAGTATTATTTTCTATATATATATATATATAGGGAACCTCCCCTTGATGAGAGGAGAGATTAGTCCCCTTTTGATGTGGTGAACCTATACATTTGGATGACTAATCTTCCTACTTTGGCTAATCAGACCTATTTTGTTTATCAATACGTTGATTGACAAAATATTCAACCAACAATAGTAATGCATCACATGTTGTGTCTACTAGGTAGAATGCTGCTCAAACCAATAAACTTTTATTACAAATGATTAACCAAATGCATTATTTTCAAAATAATAATGTAAATCAGATGATGAAAAATCTACCCAAACATATCGAAAACTAACCTCACCATTTTCTATTGGGATCAAAACATCCTAATGCCAATCCACCCCCCGCTTAGGGATTCACATGGTAACCTCATACCACAACATCCACTTATAAACAAAACTATCAAACATTTACAAAATGAACCTATAGTACCACAAATTTATGACATTAACATAGGAGGTATCACCCCCACCATCACTTATAATGGATATATATATATATATATATATATATATATATATATATATATATATATATATAACTTTCATATAAAAACATTTGGAAACCTTTACAAAGATTGGGTTAAGCTTAATACATTCATTACCACTAAACTCTTAGCTAAAATGCTTTTAGGAGATGATTTATATTGGTACAATCAATTGAAAACCCACTCTTTTACTAGCATAGAAGACTTGGTCAAGTCAATGGTCCAATAATTCCAAACTAGTGATCTTCCCAAAAATATATTAGCTCAATTTATAAATTGTAAACAACTCAAAAGTAAAATGGCACAAGTCTTCATCAAAAAATGGAAAATTTTGTCTAACAAATCTAAGCATAATATGGTGGATGAGAAACTCTTCCTCTGATTTACTAATGACCTCCACCCTAAATTATTATATCACATTAAGACCCTTTATCCAAAAACATTGGAAGAAACTCTTGACCAATCTAAATGACAAGACTTCCTCATGCATCATTTTTAACCATCTCAACCTACAACATGAAGTCTCATGCTTATCAAAAATAAAAACCATCATCCAACCAAAGATGGTGTTACTAACACTTATAGCACCATAGACACCATCCAAGCTATTGGTCCAAATAACACCATGGAACATGTTCCTCCCCCTAACAACACTTCTAATCAAAATCCCACATTTTATCAAAATAATCATACTAATATGTACAAACCATTATCCCTAGCCATAATTTACAAATGTCTTCCAAGATCTCTACCATAAGATCTTGACCGTACTCATATTATGAAATCATGGTATGATCTAAATAAATTTTGTTGGTTTCATGAAATTTGGGGCCATTCTCATGAGACTTATAGATAATTAAGAAATCTTGAAATGAATTTTTGTCTTGGTTTTAACTTTGACCATAAACCTCTTAGATGAAAACATCAACAAGGTTATGACAATAGATAAAGCTCATGAGTCTGAATATAAAAATCAATATATAAACCAATCTAATTATAGTTTAATTATCTTCAAGGATCCCATTCCTAACCACAAAAATAACATTCAACAACCTACCCTTATTACCAAAAATATTGAAAGTCTTATAGACCTTAACACCAATGATGAGAAGGTGGTTAATATGACTAATATGAGAAGAGTAGTTTCTTATATTGATTCAAACACAACACCTAAAAATCACACCTCTTTAACATTTTGAATTATTCAAGACACTTTCCTATCCCATCTCATTGAATTGGGTCATAAGGAACAAATACCCATGCAAGTACCACCTCCAACAACACAAATTAACCATACCTCTCATGCCATTAATATACCTTCTTTTCCTTATCTAATTCCTATACATCATGAAAACATACCTCAATAAATCATCATGTCATCTAGAGTCACTCAACGCACTTAAAACCAACCTAAACTAACCATACCTTATCAAAACAATTTTAATTACACATCCAACACCATTCCTATAAACTCTTGAAACACTATGCACCTATATCTAATAAACATCTCATTTGTTATGATGAATGAGATCCTATAATGGAACTTTACCATATTCCATCTCAAATCCCCTTTATAGAGATAATGATAACTTCTACCCACCATCATAACCAATAATGAAATTATTATTTGAAATGACCGTCACTCATCCTCATCTAATAGGGTTAGAGGATACCTTAGCTAGATCTAAATATAACATATTTCAATAATGTGAAGAGATCTTTGCCTAGGTTGATGAAACAATGGACACTTCCCTCTCACTTGAATTCCCTATCTCTTATATGAATCCCAATGAGATATTGCTTTATGTAATTGATCCTCATTTATTAACTAGCATCCAAATAGGTGATATCCAAGTTAAGAATGCTTTAATTGATGAAGGTTTAGTCACTTGTGTTTCCTCCCTTGATTTTATTAAACACTTGGATACTCCAAATGTAACCTTAAATCCACACTCATTAAACGATAAGGTTGTGATAGAAGAAAAATGGATCCTCTAGGTTGTGTTTGGATTCCCATTACCATTCCTCCCATTACCAGCCATGTGAAATTCATGATATTTAGCTTTCCACTTTCTTACAATATCTTACTTGGTTGACATTGGACTCATCATATGAGATTAGTTATTTCATCTGCATGTTAATGTGTCAAATTTCATCATAATGGTTCTTTTCACAATATTGAATGGGACACGAATCCTTGAAACTTAGAAGAATTACAATCATGTGGTGTATTTAAAATACCTACCTTCCCTCTCACTTAAATTCTCTATCTCTTATATGATTCCCAATGAGATTTCTTTGAGTAATTGATCCTGATTTATTAACTAACATCCAAATAGCTAATATCCAAGTTAATAATTCTTTAATTGATGAAGGTTTAGTCACTTTTGTTTCCTCCCTTGATTTTATTAAACACTTGGATACTCCAAACGTAACCTTAAATCCACACTCATTAAATGATAAGGCTATGATAGAATAAAAATGGATCCTCTAGGTTGTGTTTGGATTCCTATTACCATTCCTCCCATTACCATCCATGTGAAATTCATGATATTTAGCTTTCCACTTTCTTAAAATATCTTACTTGGTTGACATTGGACTCATCATATGAGATCAGTTATTTCATCTACATGCCAATATGTCAAATTTCCTCATAATGGTACTTTCCACAATATTGAATGGGACACGAATCCTTCAAACTTATAATAATTAAAATCATGTGCTTTATTTAAAATACCTACCCTTGAACCCTTACTTAGGGTTCCATTTCAAGAATCCTAATAGTTTGAATACACAACTAACTCCATTAAAGGTTATAATGGTTATCCCAAATTAATTAGGAATATTCCTCCTAACCTCTTAGACTTTGATGATGATGAGATAGATGACATAAGTGTAAAAATAATAATTTATGATCTTTCCCCTCACATCATTAATCAACTACCTCCTCTTCAACCTTTATCCTCTCAACAACCTTCTAATGGCATACTCTTTACATTAACCAAAACTAAGTATTCTATTCACCATGCTTACTCAATCAATAAAATAGTTCATATGTGTTATATCAACTTACATACACATGACTATAATGATGGTTGTGATTTAGATGACCCATTTTTATCTAGATATACCAAATCTAGAAACATTAAAGTTCTTAGACATCACTCTTATTTATTTTAATATTTTCATTCTTCTTTTATCATTCCTTATCTTATATCACCTAATATTAATTTTTCCACTACTATTCATAGGCTAAATATGGAACACTCATGTATTACACCTCTATTTATAGTATATCCTTTGAGGACTATACTCATGTATCATACCATGATAGGCCCTTATCATTTTGATAGATATCATGATCCTTTTATTATACTTCCTCTAAAGATATTATCCACTTTGGTTAGACCCATTACACGACCTTCCCTACCTACAGATGAGCCTAGTCTAGTTTTTTCTCTAGGTTATCCCTTTCTTGGTGATGGTTTTCTTCCTTTATCTTAGTTTGATCCCTTACTCACACATTGGGTAAATTAGCCTTATTATGATATTCATAAAGTTACTAGTCATTGGACCATAGATTTCCATCTATATCAGTATCCAGAAACCTCTTATTCTACCCCTTCACCTATTAGACCTCTATAACCTAATAATGGACATGTTTTTTTTATTTCCATGAAATAAATAACCATTCTCATACCCACTACCAGAAACTTAGGTAGTATATTGACACATTGTGACCAATCATTACCCATCCCAAAGACAAGACTATCCCACCTCCCAAGTTACGTCCACATTACATCCCTAAATATGGGGAAGTATATTATATTTAGCAGTAGTGTTCTACCCATCATAATAATTGATGTTGCATGTTTTAGTAACATCTCTGAGATTTCCCATAGTTTGCATAGCACTAGTTATCCTCCTCCTATAGGTCATATGTGAATGAAGGTTCCTCCTTCTCCACCGAATACACCTCTTCCTAGCTCCATAGATACCATTCACATCAAGATACCTATTCCTCAAATTGAGAATCCCACATATGATATACCACATGATCATTACTCTTCTTATTTTACACCTGTGATCATAGGAAACCATGAAGAAAGGTTAGTATAATGTTATTTAAAGTAAGAAAACTCAAATAAAAACACACCAACACTTACACTCCAAGCTTATAACTTAGGGAGGATATTAATAAAAAAATACAAATGAAAGGAAAACTAAAATATAATAGAGATAAGATCCTTTGCCTTCCTTGAGAGATCCAAATGCTTTGTTGAGTGGCTTGCTCAACTTGTGTATCAAAGAGTCTTTCAAAAATGAAGCTTGTTGGATTTTTATCTCCTTGGAACCATTATATTTTGTGTATTGATGTTTCTTGGCTCAATATTTTGGAATTATAACACTAATTTTAAGGTAATTTTGGCATTAGAACACTAAATCAAATGTCTTGTCAAATTTGCATTATAACTCTGGGTTATGAGAGCTTAACATTCAAGAGACATGGCATTGTATTTATATAATAAGGATATAACTCTCACCTTAGGCTTGGAATGGGTTCAAACATAACCGAGGTGAGTCAAATATAACTCTAGTAGAGTTAATAATTATCAATTAATAATGATTTGTAATTACTAGGCATGGGTCTCCAAAATGAGATATTTTAGAATATTTTCAAAGAGTTTGAAAAATCATAAAGATAATGATGAAAGGATAGGATCTTTTTGAATTTTAGAATTTCCATTTTTAGTTGTTCATTAATTACATAGATAATTCAAATATAAAGTTAATTTGGTTTAGCTTGTTAATTAATTCTGATTAGCCATTTAGCTCTTTTAAGATTTAATGTTTGTTCATGTGCCCCACTTAATAGGTCCATAGTATAAATTGACTATTATGATGCTAAAATATTATTAGGGATGAATCCAGGAGAGTTTAATATTACATACAATAGGATCCACAATTAGGGATGCCTTAACATAATTATAAGCTTTGATGAATGATGCACAAGCAAATTTGGGACCTTAATTGATTCCTAGGATTAATTTATAATGGTTGGTAGGAATCAGTATAATTTAAAATCAAAGGCCAATTATGTCTAGTTTTAGGTGTTTATATTTTTCCATTTTTTGGTAAGGCATTAAAATCTATAGGCACATTAATGTCTTCTCAAAGAATGAAAATCTCCTGTATGCCTACTACTTAAATGATAATGGATGAACTATAGGTTATCCCTTAAGGGATTAGTTGGAAAAGGGATTGGTGATTAATCCCTCAAAAGGAGGAAAAGATGGGACCAAAAATATGAAATGGATGGAAGAGACTAATTTTCCCATAAATAGCTATAATCCATGGCATATAGAGCTGCATTAGTTGGGAAAATAAATAGGATTATTTGACCATATGTGGTTATAATCATTAGCATAGGTAGAAGAAAAGGTAATGATTTATACAAATGTGGTTATAATAATTTAAAAATTCTTAGGGTAACAAGAGAATCATTTTAACAAAGGTGATTATAATCATTGTTAGGACCTAAGAAGCACAACTGATTACCATATAGAAGCAACTAACCACGGAATTAAACCAGAAGAAATAAGTAACTAGAAACTAGAAACAACATAGAATTTGAAAGACAATACCCAATTGTATTAATACTCTTCCAGAAGGAAATACAACAAAGAAGATGCCACAGTCTTCTTCCTTACACTCCTCTAGGGCTCCCACACCTCTAGGGCATAAATAGTAAATCTCTTCAAGAGATCACTCTCTCAATTACAGTCCCAACAATCAACTCAAACACAGAGTTGTTGTTCACCTCCACCAACTAGTAACAATACTACTAGTCCACTAGTCATTAACAATACTGCTGGTCCACCAAGTATTGCACGTACTCCAAGTCTTAGTATACACACATACTACAAGTAAACAACGTACTCTAAGTAGATCTCAGCTGATCTTGCTACCTGTTGTGTTGTTGACCTCCCTAAACTTACACACCTACAAATCAACCTAGTTTTGCACACCTGCAAACCTAGATCACACACACACACACACACACACACACACACACACCTATAGATCAACTGACCTTACTTACCACATGTAGATCTCTACCTGATCTTACATAGCATGAAGAACCCTTGTCATCCAAACTATCACCCCTGTGGATCTTTTACCAGACCTTGATCTCTAGCAGATCTACCTGATCATACACACTTGGCACTATGGCACTATGAGGAGCCAAGCTTACTCTCACTATCTAGCACTAGGGGAATCCCTACTTTGATCCCTCACACTTTACAATATAGCCCATGAGTCTCTTAAATAGATCTCATGTAAACAATAATTAGACATCCAATTACAATAATTAGATCCATAGCTCAAGACTAAAATTAGCCATTTAACATGAAAACAACTAGTTCATTAACAAACTATCTATGAAACTCATAGTTTAGAACTGCACAGGTGATCGACGTTAGTCCCTATCTGGTTGGAGATGACTGACGTCGATTGATACCTAACTGATGTCAATTACTCTACTCACTAGATATGACCGATGTCAGTTGAACAAACTGACGTTGGTTGCTCTATAACTCAACAACCTCTCAGCAACCTCCACCATGTTTGCATTAGTGAAGCTTTTAGCTCCACAACCTAACAATCTCCCACTTAGAGATAAATAGTTGCACTATACCTATACCTATACATCATCTAATTTGTTTCCTGGCTTGTATCCATCTTCAATCTCAATCTTTAAGACCAACCACCACACATCTTATGGTGCAACACCTGTCATCCAAGTAACCTACCATATCTAAAGTGCTTGACCCTGCATAGTATGTTAACCTACTATTGGTCCCTCTCAAATACCTAAGAATCCACTAAATTGCTTTCCAGTGCTTCCTTCTTGGATTGGCCACAAACTTGCTGACAACTCCCACTACTGGGGAAACATTAGGGAGTACACATGTACTCAACCTCATCATGTGGTTGGAGAACCTATTCTATGAACTGTCCATCCATAGGTGCGCTTGCCATTTCTACATCCTGCACTACCTTCACACAAACACCTTAAGACAACATCACCCTGTGATCTTCCCTATGTCTAGGAATACTCATGCCAAAGAATTTCACTACTCCCAAATTCTTCATGACATACCACTGAACTAACTTTACCTTTAGTTCAACAAATCCCTATATGTATGCACCTATAACAAGCACATCATCCACATACAGTAACAAGATAATGTTGTGACCATTATCCAACCTAGTAAAGAAATCATAATGGTTACAATGACATTAACTAAAGCCATGCTTTATCATCCACCTGTCAAACCTGTACCACTGTCTTATAGCTTGTTCAATACCATATGACCTGGCCTTCCATCTCACGAGTCCATTCTCTCTCTTCTTTAACCAAGGAATCTATTCATCTCTCAATGCTTTCATACCAGCTAGCAACTCTACCAAATCTCCTATTTGGTTCTCTTTCGAAGAATTCATACCATGCTCCCACTATTTCCTGGATCCTACCTACTCTGTAGTGAGCAAGAAGTATAAAGAAGGGGAATAATGAACTTGAGGCTTACTTACACTTTCAAACCTCCACATGGGCATTTGAGACTCCTTGACAGCTTGTTGTCTACCCAAAATCCATTCTGTTAGTGACTGATGTCAGTCACCTCCCAGTCTGACCTGACTGATGTTAGTTCCCTGTGACTGACCTGACTGCCAACATCAGTTCCATGACCAATACCAGTGTCTACCCAACTGACGTCGGTGCCCACCCACCCGACATTACCAACTTTTCCTATATACACATGACCAATGTTGGTACCTGTTTGATAAATGTTAGTTCCTCTTGATTGATGCCGATAACTGTGTTTTCCTGTGAGTGATGATTTTTTACTCGCAAGCTTACTTTGAATCGAAACCCTATCCAAACTACCCTACTCAAAGTTATTCAGTCCCATCCATTGATCTCTATCCATCATCTCCTTCATAAACACCAAGGCTTTCCAGTTCTTAAGTTTTTCAAACACATCTAACTTCCTCTTAATAACATGCATCTCCTTCTTGCTCATGTGACCAAGCCTACAAAGCCACATCTTCGCAACAAAGGAAGAATCAGTAATACAAGTAGATAGATAAAGGATACCTACTTTCTTACCACCTGTTAATTCAAGTGCATCCACTATGAGAGTTCCTGTGCATATCTCATCACCCAACTTTCTTGAAGAAATTAGCCTCATCTCTAGGACTGGGACCTGCATGACCTCCTTCAACACCCATGTGTTGGTTGTCTGCAATTTCAGCCACACTTACCCTTTGCCAATACTTTGACAAGGCTCACCAACCCCTAAATAAATATTTCCAAAGTCTCCATGGACCTTAACATGGAAAAATACTCTATTTGGGGCTACATGGAAAGAGGTAATAGAATCTATAAACAAAGTTTCTACTTTATCCAAGGAACATACAAGAGCAATCCATGCAACAATACTTGCAACACATGCTTCTTCATTCCCTTTATGTTGATCCCCTATCAACCAACAATTTTTCTTTACCTGCTCTTTCTTTCCATAACACCATAATTGATCATTCATGCCTTTAAATTCCTCTATTCTTAGTGTACTTTCTTTTGCCATTGCTATACTCCCACTCAATCAAAAACCTTGTAGAGTGACCTGTAATCAAACACAAACCTACTCCCTGCAACCTTAGCTTTGATACCACTTGTTAGGACCTAAAAAGCACAACTAATTAGCATATACAAGCAACTAACCATGGAATTAAACTAGAAGCAATAAGTAACTAGAAACCAAAAACAACACAAAATTTGACAGATAATACCCAATTGTAGTAATACTCTTCTAGAAGGAAATACAACAAAGAAGATGCCATAGTCTTCTTCCTTACACTCTTCTAGGGCTCCCACACCTCTACGGCATAAACAATAAATCTCTTCAAGAGCTCACTCTCTCAATTACGGTCCCAATAATCAACTCAAACATAGAGTTGTTGTTCATCTCCATCAGCTAGTAACAATATTGCTAGTCCACCAGTCAATAACAATACTACTAGTCCACCAAGTACTCCACGTACTCAAAGTTTGAGTATACACACATACTCCAAGTACACAACATACTCCAAGTAGATCTCACCTAATCTTGCTACCTGTTGTGTTGCTGACCTCCCTGATCTTACACACTTACAAATCAACCTAGTTTTGCACACCTGCAAACCTAGATCTCGCACACACACACACACACTTGCAGATCAACCAACCTTACTTACCACATGTAGATCTCTACCTGATCTTGCACACCTGCAGACCAACTTGATCATACATACCATGAAGAACCCTTGTCCTCCAAACCAACACCCCTGTGGATCTTTTACTAGACCTTGCTCTCCCATAGATTTACCTGATCATACACACTTGGCACTATGGCACTATGAGGAGCCAAGCTTGCTCTCTCTCTATCACCTAGGGAATCCCTACTTTGATCTCTCAGACTTTACAATACATCCCATGAGTCTCTTAAATAGATCTCATGCAAACAATAATTAGACATCTAATTACAATAATTAGATCCACAACTCGAGACTAAAATTAGCCTTTTAACATGCAAATAACTAGTTCGTTAACAAACTATCCATGAAAGTCATAGTTTAGAACCGCACATGTGATCGACATCAATCCCTATTTGGCTAGAGATGATCGACATTGGTCGATACCAAACCAATGTCAGTTGCTCTACTCACTAGATATGACCAACGTCAATTGATCAGACTGACATCGGTTACTCTGTAACTCAGCAACCTCCTCCATGTTTGCATCAGTGAAGCTTTTAGCTCCACAACCTAATAATCTCCCACTTGGAGATAAACAACTACACTATACCTATACCTGTACACTGTCTAATTTGTTATCTAGCTTGTATCCCTCTTCAAGCTCAATCTTGAAGACCAACCACCACACATCTTGTGGTGCAACACCTGTCATCAAAGTAACCTACCATATCCAAAGTCCCTGACCCTACATAGCATGTTAACTTGCTGCTAGTCCCTCTCAGATTCCTGAGAATCCATTGAACTGCTTTCCAGTGCTTCCTTCCTAAATTGGCCACAAACCTACTGACAACTCCCACTATTGGGGCAATATCAGGGAGTACACATGTACTCAACCTCATCATGTGATTGGTGACACTATTCTATGAACTGTCCATCCATAGGTACGCTTGTTATTTCTGTATCCTACACTACCTTCACACAAACACCTTGAGACAACATGAACTTGTGATCTTCCCTGTCTCTAGGAATACTCATGCCAAAGAATTTTGCTACTCCCAAATTCTTCATGACATACCACTGAACTAAATTTACCTTTAGTTGAACAAATCCCTATATATATGCTCCTGGAACTAGCACATCATCCACATACAGTAATAGGATAATGTTGCGACCATTATCCAACCTGGTAAAGAAACCACAATGGTTACAATGGCATTGACTAAAGCCATGCTTTGTCATCCACCTGTCAAACCTATACCACTATCTTGTAACTTGGTCAAGACCATATGACCTAACCTTCAGTCCCATTCTCTCTCTTCTTTAACCAAGGAATCCATTCATCTCTCAGTGCTTTCATACCGGCTGACAACTCTACCAAATCTCCTGTTTGGTTTTCTTTCGAAGAATTCATGCCATGCTCCAACTATTTCCTAGATCCTACCTACTCTATAGTGTGTAACAATTATAAATAAGGGGAATAATGAATTTAAGGCTTACTTACACTTTCAGTCCTCCACATGGGCATTAGAGACTCCTTGACAGCTTGTTGTCTGCCCAATATCCATTCTATTAGTGACCGATGTCAGTCACCTCTCAGTCTACACTTGACTGATGTCAATTCCCTATAATTGACTTGAATACCAACGTCTATTCCATGACAGATGCTGGTGTCTACCTGACCGACATTGGTGTCCACCTGCTCAACATTACCAACTTTACCTGTTTGCACATGACCAATGTCGGTACCTATTTGATTGACGTTGGTTCCTCTTGACTGATGCCAGTAACTGTGTTTTCTTGTGAGTGATGATTTTTTACCCGTGAGCTTACTTTAAATCAAAACCCTATCCAAATTACCCTGCTAAGAGTTATTCAGTCCCATCCAATGATATCTATCCATCATCTCCTCCATAAACACCAAGGCTTTCCAATTCTTAAGTTTGTCAAACACATCTAACTTCCTCTTAAGAACATGCATCTCCTTCTTGCTCATGTGACCAAGCCTACAAAGAAACATCTTCGCAATAGAAGAAGAATCAGTAATACAAGTAGATAGATAAAGGATACCTACTTTCTTACCACCTGCTAATTCAAGTGCATCCACTGTGAGAGTTCCTGTGCATCTCTCATCACCCAACATTTTTGAAGAAATTAACCTCATCTCTAGGAATGGGACTTGCGTGACCTCCTTTAACACCCATATGTTGGCTATCTGCAATTTTAGCCACACTTCCCCTTTGCCAATACTTTGACAAGGCTCACCAACCCCTAAATAAATCTTTCCAAAGTCTCCATGGACCTTAACATGGAAAAATACTCTATTTGGGGTGGCATGGAAAGAGGCAACAGAATCTATAAACCAATATTCTACTTTATCCAAGTAACATACAAGAGAAATCCATGCAACAATACCTGCAACACATGCTTCTTTATTCCCTTTATGCTGATCCGCTATCAACCAACAATTTTTCTTTACCTGCTCTTTCTTTCCATAACACCATAATTGATTATTCATGCCTTTGAATTCCTCCATTCTTAGTGTAGTTTCTTCTACCATTGCTATACTCCCACTCAATCAAAAACCCCTGAGAGTGACCTATAATCAAACACAAACCTGCTCCCTACAACCTTAGCTCTGATACCACTTGTTAGGACCTAGGAAGCACAACTGATTACCATATACAAGTAACTAACCATAGAATTAAACCAGAAACAACACATAATTTTAGAGACAATACCCAATTGTATTAATACTCTTCCAAAAGGAAATACAACAAAGAAGATGCCATAGTCTTCTTCTTTACACTCCTGTAGGGCTCCCACACCTGTAAGGCATAAACAATAAATCTCTTCAAGAGGTCACTCTCTCAATTACAGTCCTAACAATCAACTCAAACACAGAGTTTTTGTTCACCTCCACTAGCTAGTAACAATACTGTTAGTCCACCAGTCAGTAACAATACTGCCGGTCCACTAAATACTCCACGTACTCTAAGTCTGAGTATACACACATACTCCAAGTACATAATGTACTCCAAGTAGATATCACCTAATCTTGCTACTTGTTGTGTTACTGACCTCTCTAATCTTGCACACCTATTAATCAACCTCATTCTACACACCTACAAACCTAGATCTCTCTCTCTCTCTCTCACACACACACACACAACTACAGATCAATTGACCTTAGAACATGTAGATCTCTACCTGATCTTGCACACCTGTAGACCAACCTGATCTTACATACCATGAAGAACCCTTGTCCTCCAAACTAGCACCCTTGTGGATCTTCTACTAGACCTTGCTCTCCCACAGATCTACCTGATCATACACACTTGGCATTATGGCACTATGATGAGCCAAGCTTGCTCTCTCTATCTAGCACCTGAGGAATCCCTGCTTTGATCCCTCACACTTTACAATACAACCCATGAGTCTCTTAAATAGATCTCATGCAAAGAATAATTAGACATCCAATTACAATAATTAGATCCCTAGCTCAAGACTAAAATTAGTCTTTTAACATGTAATCAACTAGTTTGTTAACAAACTGTCTGAGAAACTCATAGTTTAGAACCGCATAGGCAATTGACATTGGTCCCTGTCTTGCTGGAGATGACCGACATTGGCAGATACCTGACTGATGTCGGTTGATCTGCTCACTGAATATGATCAACATTAGTTGATCAGACTAACCTTGATTGCTCTATAACTCAACAACCTCTTAGTAATCTCCTCCATGTTTGCATCAATGAAGCTTTTAGCTACACAACCTAACAATCTCCCACTAAGAGATAAATAGCTACACTATACCTGTACCTATACACCATCTAATTTCTTTCCTAGCTTGTATCCCTCTTCAAGCTCAATCTTGAAGACCAACCACCACACATTCTATGGTGCAACACCTATCATCCAAGTAACATGCCATGTCTGAAGTGCCTGACCCTACATAGCATGTTACCTGTTACTGGTCCCTCTCAGATACTTGAGAATCCACTGAACTACTTTCTAGTGCTTCCTTCTTGGATTGGCCACAAACCTACTGACAACTCCCACTACTAGGGCAATATTAGGGAGAACACATGTACTCAACCTCATCGTGTGATTGGAGACCCTGTTCTGTGAACTGTCCATCCATAGGTGTGCTTGTCATTTCTGCATCTTACACTACCTTCACACAAATAACATGAGACAACATCAACCTGTGATCTTCTCTGTCTCTAGGAATACTCATGCCAAAGAATTTTGCTGCTCCCAAATTCTTTATGACATACCACTGAACTAACTTTACCTTTAGTTTAGCAAATACTTGTATGTATGCACCTCCAACAAGCATGTCATCCACATACAATAACAGGATAATGTTGCAACCATTATCCAACCTGGTAAAGAAACCACAATGTTTACAATGACATTGACTAAATCCATGCTTTGTCATCCACTTGTCAAACCTGTACCACTATCCTGCAGCTTGCTCAAGACCATATGACCTAGCCTTCTGTCTCACATGTCCATTCTATCTCTTCTTTAACCAAGGAATCTATTTGTCTCTTGGTGCTTTCATATCGGCTGGCAACTCTACCAAATCTCCCATTTGATTCTCTTCTGAAGAATTCCTGCCATACTCCCACTATTTCCTAGATCCTACCTGCGATGCAGTGAGCAACAAGTATAAAGAAAGGGAATAATGAATTTGAGGCTTACTTACACTTTCGTTCCTCCACATGGGCATTTGAGACTGCTTGACAGCTTGTTGTTTGCCCAAAATCCATTCCGTCAGTGACCGATGTTAGTCACCTCCCAGTCTACACCTGACCAACGTCATTTCCCTGTGACTGACCTGACTGCCAACATCAGTTCCATGACTGACGTCGGTGTCTACCTGACCAATGTCAGTGTCCACCCACCTAACATTACTAACTTTGCTTATCTGCAGATGATTGACATCGATACCTATCTGATCGATGTCGGTTCCTCTTGATCGATGCTAGTAACTATGTTTTCTTATGAGTGATAACTTTTTACCTACGAGCTTACTTTGAATCAAAACTCTATCCAAACTACCCTGCTCAGAGTTATTCAGTCCCATCTGCTGATCTCTGTCCATCATCTCCTCCATAAACACCAAGGCTTTCCAATTCTTAAGTTTGTCAAACACATTTGACTTCCTCTTAAGAACATGCATCTCCTTCTTGCTCATGTGGCCAAGCCTACAAAGCCACATATTCATAATAGAAGAAGAATCAATAATACAAGTAGATAGATAAAGGATACCTATTTTCTTACCACCTGCTAATTCAAGTGCATCCACTATGAGCGTTCCTGTGCATCTCTCATCACCCAACTTTTTTGAAGAAATTAGCCTCATCTCCAGGACTGGGACCTGCATGACCTCCTTCAACACCCATGTTTTGGCCATCTATAATTTTAGTCATACTTCCCCTTTGCCAATACTTTGACAAGGCTCACCAACCCCTAAAAAAATCTTTCCAAAGTCTCCATGGACCTTAACATGGAAAAATACACTATTTGGGGTAGCATGGAAAGAGGCAATAAAATCTATAAACCAAGATTCTAATTTATCCAAGGAACATACAAGAGAAATCCATGCAACAATACCTCAACACATGCTTCTTCATTCCCTTTATGCTGATCCACTATCAACCAACAATTTTTCTGTACCTGCTCTTTCTTTCCATAACACCGTAATTGATCATTCATGCCTTTGAATTCCTCCATTCTTATTGTACTTTCTTCTGCCATTGCTATACTCCCGCTTAATCAAAAACCCCTGAGAGTGACCTATAATCAAACACAAACCTGCTCCCTACAACCTTAGCTCTGATACCACTTGTTAGGACCTAGGAAGCACAACTGATTACCATATACAAGCAACTAACCATAGAATTAAACCATAAGCAATAAGTAACTAGAAAATAGAAACAACATAGAATTTGAGAGACAATACCCAATTGTATTAATACTCTTCCAAAAGGAAATACAATAAAGAAGATGCCATAGTCTTATTTCTTACACTCCTCTATGGCTCCCACACCTCTACGGCATAAATAGTAAATCTCTTCAAGAGCTCACTCTCTCAATTACGGTCCCAACAATCAACTCAAACACAGAGTTGTTGTTCACCTCCACCAACTAGTAATAATACTTCCAATCCACCAGTTAGTAACAATACTATCAGTCCACCAAGTACTCCACGTACTCCAAGTCTGAGTATACACACATACTCCAAGTACGCAATCTACTCCAAGTAGATCTCAACTGATCTTGCTACATATTATGTTGTTGACCTCCCTGATCTTGTACACTTGCAAACCTAGATCTTGCACAAACACACACACCTATAGATCAACTTACCTTACTTACCACATGTAGATCTCTACTTGATCTTGCACACTTGGAGACCAACCTAATCTTATATACCATGAAGAACCCTTGTCCTCCAAACCAGCACCCCTGTGGATCTTCTACCAGACTTTGCTCTCCCGTAGATCTACCTGATCATACACACCTAGCACTATGGAACTTGAGCCACACTTGATCTCTCTATCTATCATCCAAGGAATCCCTACTTTGATCCCTCACACTTTACAATATATCCCATGAGTCTCTTAAATAGATCTCATGCAAACAATAACTAGACATCTAATTATAATAATTAGATCCATAGCTCAAGAATAAAATTAGCCTTTTAACATGCAAACAACCTATTCATTAAAAAACTATCTATGAAAATCATAGTTTGGAACCACACAGGCAACCGACATCAGTCCCTGTCTAGCTGGAGATGATCAACATTAGTTGATACCTGACTGATGTCAGTTGCTGTGCTCACTAGATATGATCGATGTTAGTTGATCAGACTGATGTTGATTGCTCTACAACTCAACAACCTCTCAACAACCTCCTCCATGTTTACATCAGTGAATCTTTTAGCTCGACAACCTAATAATCTCCCACTTGGAGATAAATAGCTGCACTGTACCTATACTTGTACACCATCTAATTTATTTTCTGGCTTGTATCCCTCTTCAAGCTCAATCTTGAAGACCAACCACCACACATCCTGTGGTGCAACACTTGTCATCCAAGTAACTTTCCATATCCAAAGTGTCTGACCCTGCATAGCATGTTAACCTACTACTGGTCCCTCTCAGATACATGAGAATCTAGTAAATTGCTTTCTAGTGCTTCTTTCCTAGATTGGCCACAAACCTAATGACAACTCCCACTACTGGGGTAATATCAGGGAGTAAACATGTACTCAACCTCATCATGTGATTGGAGACCTTGTTCTGTGAATTGTCCATCCATAGGTGCACTTGTTATTTCTGCATCCTGCACTACCTTCACACAAACACCCTGAGACAATATCAACCTGTGATCTTCCCTGTCTCTAGGAATACTCATGCCAAAGAATTTTGCTGCTCCCAAATTCTTCTTGACATACCACTAAACTAAATTTACCTTTAGTTTAGTAAATCCTTGTATGTATGCACCTACAATAAGCACATCATCCACATATAGTAACAAGATAATGTTGTGACCATTATCCAACCTGGTAAAGAAACCACAATGGTTACAATGACATTGACTAAAGCCATGCTTTGTCATCCACCTATCAAACCTGTACCACTGTCATGTAGCTTGCTCAAGACCATATGACTTGGCCTTCCATCTCACGTGTCCATTCTCTCTCTTCTTTAACTAAGGAATCCATTCATCTCTCAGTGCTTTGATACTGGTTGGAAACTCTACCAAATCTCCCATTTGATTCTCATCTGAAGAATTCATGCCATACTCCCACTATTTCCTAGATCTTACCTATTCTATAGTGAGCAACAAGTGTAAAGAAGGGGAATAATGAATTTGAGGCTTACTTACAGTTTCAGTCCTCCACATGGGCATTTGAGACTCCTTAAAAGTTTGTTTTTCGACGAAAATCCATTCTGTCAGTGACCGATGTCAGTCACCTCATAGTCTACACCTGACTAACATCGATTCCCTATAACATACCTAACTGCCAATGTCAGTTCATGACTGACGCCAGTGTCTACCCAATTGACGTCAGTGTCTACACACTTGACATTACCAACTTTGCCTATATACACATGACTGACATCGTGTTATGTCCCATTTTTTGTGGACATTGACAGCCTTGATGATTAGCCTATTATGCAACCTTCGTAGGCTGATTAGATGGATAGAGGGTCATGATGGAGATTGGCTTGGCTTTGATTTACAAAATTCCTATAGTTGGCTCTCATTCAGGTTATTTCAGACACATTGGACCTGAGCTCCTATTATTTAGGGATATTTGACATACAACAAAGCACCCTTGTTTTGATATGGTCATGTGCAGAATCACTCCCTGGTTCACCAGCTTCAGACGGTTTGAGGATCCGACATGTATTGAGGGAGATATTAATATTTGATTGATTTAATCAAATATTAATTATTTGGTCTAATTTTAAATTATATATTAATTAATTATTAATTGATTAATTATTTGGTCTAATTTTAAATTAGATATTAATTAATTATTAATTATTAATTAATTAGTCTAATTTTAAGACCCAAGTTCTAATTTGAGGAATTCTAATTTTAGAAGCCCAAGTTCTAATTTGAGGAATTCTAATTTTAGAACCCCAAGTTCTAATTTGAGGAAATCTAATTTTAGCAAGCACACCTTTGGAAGGGTATAAGAGTTTCTCATGGGAGAGAGTTTGGTATGTATGAATTGATTATTGATTTTGATATTGAAGAAATTCTTCTGTGAAGACTGAGCCAAGGGTTCCAAGATTCCATCTGCAGTGGAGAACGTCAACTCTTCATTGTGTGCGATTTAGAGGTTGTGAAAGATCAGCCGATCTATTGCCAAATTGAGAGATAGCTTCATACAGGAGTTATCATAGATTTCCATTAGCATTGAAGAACGTCAACTCTTCATTGTGTGCGATTCAGAGGTTGTGAGAGATCAGCGGATCTATTGCCAAATTGAGAGATAACTTCATACAGAAGTTATCACAGAGGTTTCAGGTTTGAGAGATAGCTTCACCCAGAAGTTATCATAGTATTACAGGTATTTGAGAGATAACTTCACACAGAAGTTTATCACAGAGCTTTTTATTGCTATATATCAGAGTTGTATAGAGAAAAAGGAGCCCCTAAGTAAGGGACATCACAGTGGTATCAGAGCATTTGTAGGAAAAAAGAAGCCCCTAAGTAAGGGACATCACAGATATCCCCTTCTAATAGGGAATATAAAATGTCAAAAGCTCTGATCACAGATACAAACTTGCAGAATATCAATTCAAATGAACAAATTACCACAATATAATTTCTTATTTATTCACTCAGACTATTACAATTGATCTCTGTCATGCACCTCAAATAATATTACAATACTATTTTAAAACCCTGATCTTCTACAAATCTGGAAATGAAAACTAAATTTTGGAAGGTCTCAGCCTTTCTATGTCGACACACAGACACCGATGTCAGTTATACTACCGTCGTCGATCGACTGGGCGTTGTTAACCTGCCGACGTCGGTCATATGTTGACTGATGTCAGTCTCTGTGGATCTCTCCCTACCGATGTCGATCTTTGTGCGAACCTGTACGGATTTGTACAGGCTTCGTACGACTGCCAATAAAGTACACCCTGTTTGTAAGACCCCTGTTCTCAAGATATATGACTCTAATACAAAATATCTCTATCTGTATAATTTATTGAATCAAAAACTAAATAAAGAAATACCTGAAATACTGTGATAACTTCTGTGTGAAGTTATCTCTCAAATATCTGTAATACTATGATAACTTCTGGGTGAAGCTATCTCTCAAACCTGAAACCTCTGTGATAACTTTTGTATGAAGTTATCTCTCAATTTGGCAATAGATCGGCTGATCTCTCACAACCTCTGAATCGCACACAATGAAGAGTTGACGTTCTTCAATGCTAATGGAAATCTGTGATAACTCCTGTATGAAGCTATCTCTCAATTTGGTAATAGATCGGCTGATCTTTCATAGCCTCTGAATTGCACACAATGAAGAGTTGACGTTCTCCACTGCAGATGGAATACTGGAACCTTTGGGTCAGTCTTCATAGAAGAATTTCTTAACAAGAATCAATATCAATAATCATGCATACTTCCAAACTCTCTCCCATGAGAAACTCTTATACCCTTCCAAAGGTGTGCTTGCTAAAATTAGATTTCCTCAAATTAGAACTTGGGGTTCTAAAATTAGAATTCCTCAAATTAGAACTTGGGCTTCTAAAATTAGAATTCCTCAAATTAGAACTTGGGTCTTAAAATTAGACTAATTAATTAATAATTAATAATTAATTAATATCTAATTTAAAATTAGACCAAATAATTAATTAATATCTAATTTAAAATTAGACCAAATAATTAATATTTGATTAAATCAATCAAATATTAATATCTCCCTCAATACATGTCGGATCCTCGAACCGTTTGAAGCTGGTGAACCAGGGAGTGATTCTGCACATGACCATATCAAAACAAGGGTGCTCCACTGTATGTCAAATATCCCTAAATAATAGGAGCTCAGGCCCAATGTGTTTGAAATAACCTGAATGAGAGCCAACTATAGGAATTCTATAAATTAAAGCCAAGCCAATCTCCATCATGACCCTCTATCCATCCAATCAGCCTACGAAGGTCACATAATAGGCTAATCATCAAGCCTGTCAATGTCCATGAAAAAGGGGACATGACAATATCACAGTGGTATCAGAGCATTTGTAGGAAAAAGGAAGCCCCTAAGTAAGGGACATCACAGTGGTATCAGAGCTAAATTCCTGCCATCTTGTTGGATAGTTTGGGCAAATCAGAGCTAATGTCCTGCCATCCTATTGGGTAGAGTGGGAAGATTGAATCAGCGAAGTCACCATGAGTGACAAACATAATGGTGATCAGGACACCAAAGAATTCTACCGAGCTATGGTTACAGGCCAACAACATATGAATCAGACACTACAGGTACTTATGACTATGGTAAAGAGGATGAACACACCTGTTCGACAGAATGGGGAGCAAAGAGATAACAGGAGTGCTACTGTTAATCCGAGACCACAGCTGGCCCATTCTAGGATAGTCGATAGGCCTACACGGCCTACATTTGTTAAGAATGATTCAAAGGCCAACCCAGAAACATCACCTTTGGATCGAGAGGCTCTTAACGGTCTACACAGGAGAAAGCTTTGCTTATACTGCAAAGATCCATATGATGCCAATCACAATTGTCAATTGAGGCCTAAGGGCAAGGCATATCGTATAATATGGGAGTATTATGAGGATTCAAAATTAGAAGATTTTGAACAACATGATAATCCTAAGGAGTCAGAGGCAGAGGCTTCACAGGCCAAGATAGAGGCAATGAAGGTGGCTCACCAGGATTCTGATAGACATGTGGTCGAGCTTAGTCATGAGGAGGTGGACTCTCTGTTAGTTGCAGAGGACGAGGGAGCAGGAGATTGTGATGATGAGATAGTTTCAACAGCAGTCTCATCAGAGTTAGATGAGGATGAGTTCAATGCTTGCAATCAGAGTGTACAGGTGGGCTCAGATGTTAGTGCACTGAGGGTTGATGATCTCTCAGCTATCACAAAGATTGTAGAAGAGTCCCAAGATCCTATTATTAAAGATGATACTCATGAGAATGCAGTGGACAGTTTTGAGGACTTAGTTTCACCGGCAGTTTCTTTCGGTATGGAAGAGTTAGACAGTGATGCTACAGTTGTTGATACTCCGTATGTTGATATGAGCTATGGAATTGATTCACAGAGTATGGATGGTAGTATTATAGAGGTCAGTGATTTTGAGTCTACTCTTTTGGGCCATGCATCAGTGGAGGATTGTAGGAGACAATCTAGCCAGCGCCATCATGTGTCTAGTCAGCTGCGAGTTAGTGAGCGAGACATTGCTACCGCTTGCAAACATTTCAATGATGCTCGTCAGTTGTTAGCAGTTTATGGATGGGGTTCTCCTACTAACATCGAGTAGGGAGGCAGTTATTTGTCCTTGACAGAGATCCACTCTTTATGGGAGGCTATCCAGATTCTGAGACAGGATTATATACAGTTGGTAGCTGACAGAGATTATCTTATGGAGTGAGGCAGCACAGCATATGATGCATTTTTGGTCGAGGAAGATAAGGTGAGTGAGCTTACTCAGCAACTAGAGGTGACATCTGAGATTATTGAGAGTACGCAGTTGGCTTATGAGGAGTCACAGTTTCATTTGGCTAAGGTGACCATGGAGCTAGAGAATTTGAGGTCTTCACCAGCTCCAGACCCAGATCATTCATATATTGAGGTGGTTGGTGATGAGTACGTTCATACAATTGTTACTGAGGAACATGTTGTTGAGGCTAACACACATGTTCAGGATTTGGGAGTACCTGGTCCTGATGAGTTTGGGATGCTAGTGGAGTTGAGTCTCCAGATTGATTCTTCTCACACAGATGACAGTGTGGTACAGTTGGTTGTGCCGCCTTTATAGAGGGATCAGTTGTGGTGTGTGGGGGAGTATGTTGATGCTTCCACATATAATTTTTACTGCACTGAACCATTCATGGAGTATTTGCTGGATAGTGCAGGTGTTCATCTAGATTCGCATAGGGTGACAGAAGGTGTTCTCATCTAAGGTACTAGTGCTATTAGCAGATTGGGTGGGGAGATTATAGGGATCCTATCTACTATGCTACCTCACAAGGATTTTGAGGTGGGGTATGCTCATTATTCTTCTTTTGACCCAGAGAGAGAAGATTTGATTTCACACAGGTGTAGATCGGCTCCAGTTTCTTACCATCCATTATGGGATGGATTGGCACCATCTCTTGCAGATGGAATTGGCAATTTGAGTTGTCCATTCTACTTGGGTTATGATGGTTCGAGAGTTTGGTTCTCATGTGTTCTTGACTATGGCAGTTGTGCTCTTAGAGTTTGGTTGAGTTGCATTTGCCAATTTGATTATGGGTTCCTCTTTGTTCTACTTCTATTGATGTTGCAGGTACTTGCATTGATTCACAGCAGTGCAGAACATAACTACATTTGGGATCCAGGTGGATCGAGTGGTTCATTGTTCCGAGATTGCTTGGGGACAAGCAATTTTTGGAGGGGTGGATTGTCATGTCCCATTTTTCGTGGACATTGACAGGCTTGATGATTAGCCTATTATGCGACCTTCGTAGGCTGATTGGATGGATAGAGGGTCATGATGGAGATTGGCTTGGCTTTGATTTACAAAATTCCTATAGTTGGCTCTCATTCAGGTTATTTCAGACACATTAGACCTGAGCTCCTATTATTTAGGGATATTTGACATACAGTGGAGCACCCTAGTTTTGATATGGTCATGTGCAAAATCACTCCCTAGTTCACTAGCTTCAGACGGTTCGAGGATCCGACATGTATTGAGGGAGATATTAATATTTGATTGATTTAATCAAATATTAATTATTTGGTCTAATTTTAAATTATATATTAATTAATTATTAATTGATTAATTATTTGGTCTAATTTTAAATTAGATATTAATTAATTATTAATTATTAATTAATTAGTCTAATTTTAAGACCCAAGTTCTAATTTGAGGAATTCTAATTTTAGAAGCCCAAGTTCTAATTTGAGGAATTCTAATTTTAGAACCCCAAGTTCTAATTTGAGGAAATCTAATTTTAGCAAGCACACCTTTGGAAGGGTATAAGAGTTTCTCATGGGAGAGAGTTTGGTATGTATGAATTGATTATTGATTTTGATATTGAAGAAATTCTTCTGTGAAGACTGAGCCAAGGGTTCCAGGATTCCATCTACAGTGGAGAACGTCAACTCTTCATTGTGTGCGATTTAGAGGTTGTGAAAGATCAGCCTATCTATTGCCAAATTGAGAGATAGCTTCATACAGGAGTTATCACAGATTTCCATTAGAATTGAAGAACGTCAACTCTTCATTGTGTGCGATTCAGAGGTTGTGAGAGATCAGCGGATCTATTGCCAAATTGAGAGATAACTTCATACAGAAGTTATCACAGAGGTTTCAGGTTTGAGAGATAGCTTCACCCAGAAGTTATCATAGTATTATAGGTATTTGAGAGATAACTTCACACAGAAGTTTATCACAGAGCTTTTTATTGCTATATATTAGAGTTGTATAGAGAAAAAGGAGCCCCTAAGTAAGGGACATCACACGTCGGTACCTGTCTGATCGACGTCAGATCCTCTTAACCAATGCTGGTAGCTGTATTTTCCTATCAGTGATGACTTTTTACCCATGAGCTTATTTTGAATCAAAACCCTATCCAAACTACCCTGCTTAGAGTTATTCAGTCCTAATTGCTGATCTCTGTCCATCATCTCCTCCATAAACACCAAGGCTTTCTAGTTCTTAAGTTTGTCAAACACATCTGACTTCCTCTTAAGAACATGCATCTCCTTCTTGCTCATGTGACCAAGCCTACAAAGCCATGTCTTTGCAATAGAAGAAGAATCAGTAGTACAAGTAGATAGATAAAGGATACCTACTTTCTTACCACCTGCTAATTCAAGTGCATCCGCTGTGAGAGTTCCTGTGCATCTCTCATCACCCAACTTTCTTGAATAAATTAGCCTCATCTCCAGGATTGAGACCTGCATGACCTCCTTCAACACCCATGTGTTGGCCGTCTGAAATTTTAGCCACACTTCCCCTTTGCCAATACTTTGACAAGGCTCACCAACCCCTAAAAAAATCTTTCCAAAGTTTCCATGGACCTTAACATGGAAAAATACTTTATTTGGGGCTGCATGGAAAGAGGCAACATAATCTATAAACCAAGATTCTACTTTATCCAAGGAACATATAAGAGTAATCCATGTAACAATACTTACAACACATGCTTCTTCATTCCCTTTATGTTGATCTGCTATCAACCAATAATTTTTCTTTACCTACTCTTTCTTTCCATAACACCGTAATTGATCATTTGTGCCTTTGAATTCCTCCATTCTTTGTGTACTTTCTTCTACCATTGCTATACTCCCACTCAATCAAAAACCCCTAAGAGTGACATGTAATCAAACACAAACCTGCTCCCTGCAACCTTAGCTCTGATACCACTTGTTAGGACCTAGGAAGCACAATTGATTACCATATACAAGCAACTAACCATGGAATTAAAGTAGAAGCAATAAGTAACTAGAAACAAGAAACAACACAGAATTTGAGAGACAATACCCAATTGTATTAATACTCTTCCAAAAGGAAATACAACAAAGAAGATGCCACAGTCTTCTTCCTTACACTCCTCTATGGCTCCCACACCTCTACAACATAAATAGTAAATCTCTTCAAGAGCTCACTCTCTCAATTACGGTCCCAACAATCAACTCAAACATAGAGTTCTTGTTCACCTCCACTAGCTAGTAACAATACTGCCAGTCCACCAATTAGTAACAATACTGCTGGTCCACCAAGTACTCCACATACTCCAAGTCTAAGTATACACACATACTCCAAGTACACAATGTACTCCAAGTAGATCTCACCTGATCTTGCTACCTGTTATGTTACTGACCTCACTGATCCTGCACACCTGCAAATCAACCTTGTTCTACACACCTACAAACCTAGATCTTAAACACACACACACACACACGTATAGATCAACCAACCTTACTTACCACATGTAGATCTCTACCTAATCTTGCACACCTATAGACCAACCTGATCTTACATACCATGAATAACCATTGTCCTCCAAACCAACACCCTTATGGATCTTCTACTAGACATTTCTCTCCCATAGATCTACCTGATTATACACACTTGGCACTATGGCACTATGAGGAGGCAAGCTTGCTCTCTCTATCTAGCACCTGGGGATTCCCTACTTTGATCCCTCACACTTTACATTACAACCCATGAGTCTCTTAAATAGATCTCATGCAAATTACAGTTAGACATCCAATTACAATAATTAGATCCATAGCTCAAGACTAAAATTAGCCTTTTAACATGCAAATAACCAGTTCATTAACAAACTATCTATGAAACTCATAGTTTAGAACTGTACAAGTGACTGACATCGGTCTTTATCTGGCTAGAGATGACCGATGTCAGCTGATACCTGATCGATGTCAGTTGCTTTGCTCACTAGATATGATCGATGTTGGTTGATCAGAATGAAATCAGTTGCTCTGCAACTCAACAACCTCTCAGCAACCTCCTCTATGTTTACATTAGTGATGTTTTTAGCTCCACAACCTAACAATCTCCCACTTGAAGATAAACAGCTGCACTGTACCTATACCTATACACCATCTAATTTATTTCCTAGCTTGTATCCCTCTTTAAGCTTGATCTTGAAGACCAACCACCACACATTCTATGGTGCAACACCTGTCATCCAAGTAACCTACAATATCCAAAGTGCCTGACCCTGCATAACATGTTAACCTATTATTGGTCCCTCTAACATACCTGAGAATCCACTGAACCACTTTTCAATGCTTCCTTCCTAGATTAGCCACAAACTTGATGATAACTGCCACTACTGGGGCAATATCAGGGAGTACACATGTACTTAACCTCATCATGTGATTGGAGACCCTATTCTATGAACTATCCATCCATAGGTGCGCTTGTCATTTTTGTATCCTGTACTAACTTCACATAAACACCCTGAGACAACATCAACCTGTGATCTTCCCTGTCTCTAAGAATACTCATGCCAAAGAATTTCACTACTCCCAAATTATTCATGACATACCACTGAACTAACTTTACATTTAGTTTAACCAATTTCTATATGTATGCACCTGTAACAAGCACATCATCTACATATAGTAACAAGATAATGTTGCTACCATTATCCAACCTGGTAAAGAAACCACAATTGTTACAATGACATTAACTAAAGCCATGCTTTGTCATTCACTTGTCAAAATTGTACCACTATCTTGCAGCTTGCCCAAGACCATATGACCTAGCCTTCCATCTCACGTGTCTATTCTCTCTCATCTTTTACCAAGAAATCCATTCATCTCTCAGTGCTTTCATACTAGCTAGCAACTCTATCAAATCTCTTATTTGGTTCTCTTCTGAAGAATTCATGCCATGCTCCCACTATTTTTAGGATCCTACCTGCTCTGTAGTGAGCAAAAATTATAAAGAAGGGGAATAATGAATTTGAGGCTTACTTACACTTTCAATCCTCCACATGGGCATTTGAGACTCCTTGACATCTTGTTGTCTACCCAAAATCTATTTCGTCAGTGACCGATGTCAGTCACCTCCCAGTCTGCACCTGACCAACGTCGATTCCCTCTGACTGACCTGATTGCCAACATTAGTTCCATGATCGATGCTAGTGTCTACCTGATCGACGTTGGTGTCCACCTAACTGACATTACCAACTTTGCCTTTTTACACATGACCGATGTCGGTACCTATCTGATTGACGTTGGTTTCTCTTGACCGATGCCAGTAACTGTGTTTTCTTGTGAGTGATGACTTTTTACTTGTGAGCTTACTTTGAATCAAAACCCTATCCAAACTGCCTTACTCAGAGTTATTCAATCCCATCTACTGATCTCTGTCCATCATCTCCTCCATAAATAGCAAGGCTTTCTAGTTCTTAAGTTTGTCAAACACATCTGACTTCCTCTTAAGAACATGCATCTCCTTCTTGCTCATGTGACCAAGCCTATAAAGCCACATCTTCATAACAGAAGAAGAATCAGTAATACAAGTAGATAGATAAAGGATACCTACTTTCTTACCACTTGCTAATTCAAGTGCATCCACTATGAGAGTTTCTATGCATCTCTCATCACCCAAATTTTTGGAAGAAATTAGCCTCATCTCTAGGACTGGGACCTACATGACCTCCTTTAACACCCATGTGTTGGTTGTCTATAATTTCAGCTGCACTTCCCCTTTGCCAATACTTTGACAAGGCTCACCAACCCCTAAATAAATATTTTCAAAGTCTCCATGGACTTTAACATAGAAAAATACTCTATTTGGGGCTGCATGGAAAGAGGCAACAAAATTTATAAACCAAGATTCTACTTTATCCAAGGAACATACAAGAGCAATCCATGTAACAATACCTGCAACACATGCTTCTTCATTCCCTTTATGTTGATCCGCTATCAACCAACAATTTTTCTTTACCTGCTCTTTCTTTCCATAACACTGTAATTGATCATTCATGCCTTTGAATTCCTCCATTCTTAGTGTACTTTCTTTTGCCATTACTATACTCCCACTCAATTAGAAACCCCTGAGAGTGACATGTAATCAAACACAAACTTGGTCCCTGTAACCTTAGCTTTGATACCACTTGTTAGGACCTAAGAAGCACAACTAATTACCATATACAAGCAACAAACCATGAAATTAAACTAGAAGCAATAAGTAACTAAAAACTAGAAACAACATAGAATTTGAGAGACAATACCCAATTATATTAATACTCTTCTAGAAGGAAATACAACAAATAATATGCCACAGTCTTCTTCCTTACACTCCTCTAGGGATCACACACCTCTAGGGCATAAACAATAAATCTCTTCAAGAGCTCACTCTCTCAATTACGGTCCCAACAATCAACTCAAACATAGAGTTGTTGCTCACCTCCACTAGCTACTAACAATACTGTTAGTCCACTAGTCAGTAACAATACTACCAGTCCACCAAGTACTCCACATACTCCAAGTCTGAGTATACACACATATTCCAAGTACACAACATACTCCAAGTAGATCTCACTCAATCTTGCTATCTATTGTGTTGCTGACCTCCCTAATCTTGTACACATACAAATCAACCTAGTTTTTCACACCTGCAAACCTAGATCTCTCTCACACACACACCTACAGATCAACCAACCTTACTTACCACATGTAGATCTCTACTTGATTTTGCACACCTACAGACCAACCTAATCTTACATACCATGAAGAACCCTTGTCCTCCAAACTAACACCCCTGTGGATCTTCTACCAGACCTTGCTCTCCCACAGATCTACCTAATCATACACACCTGACTCTATGGCACTATGAGGAGCCAAGCTTGCTCTCTCTATTTAGCACCCAGGGAATCCTTGCTTTGATCCCTCACACTTTACAATATAGCCCATGAGTCTCTTAAATAGATCTCATGCAAACAATAATTAGACATCCAATTACAATAATTAGTTCCACAGCTCAAGACTAAAATTAGCCTTTTAACATGCAAACAACTAGTTTGTTAACAAACTATAAATGAAACTCATAGTTTGTAACCACATAAGTGACCTACGTCGGTCCCTATCTTGCTAGAGATGACCGACGTCGGTCGATACCTGACTGATGTCAGTTGCTCTGCTCACTAGATATGACTGACATTGGTTGATTAGACTAACATAAGTTGCTCTACAACTCAACAACCTCTTAGTAACCTCCTCCATGTTTGCATCAGTGAAGCTTTTAGCTCCACAACCTAATAATCTCCCACTTGGAGATAAACAGCTGCACTATACCTATATTTGTATACTATCTATATTGTTTCCTGGCTTGTATCCCTCTTCAAGCTCGATCTTGAAGACCAACCACCACACATCCTATGGTTCAACACCTGTCATCCAAGTAACCTGCCATATCCAAAGTGCCTGACCCTAAATAGCATGTTAACATGCTGTTGGTCCCTCTTAGATACCTGAGAATCCATGAACCACTTTCCAATGCTTCTTTCCTAGATTAGCCACAAACCTCCTGACAACTCCCACTACTGGGGCAATATCACGGAGTACACATGTACTCAACCTCATCATGTGATTGGAGACCCTATTCTGTGAACTATCCATCCATAGGTGCGCTTGTCATTTTTGCATCCTGCACTACCTTCACATAAACACCCAGAGACAACATCTACCTGTGATCTTCCTTGTCTCTAGGAATACTCATGCCAAAGGATTTCACTGCTCCCAAATTCTTCATGACATAACACTGAACTAACTTTACCTTTACTTCAGCAAATCTCTATATGTATGCACCTGCAACAAGCACATCATACATATATAGTAACAAGATAATGTTGCAACCATTATCCAACTTGGTAAATAAACTATAATTGTTACAATGACATTGACTAAAGCCATGCTTTGTCATCCACCTGTCAAACCTCTACCACTGTCCTGTAGCTTGCTCAAGACCATATGTCCTGGGCTTCTATCTCACATGTCTATTCTCTCTCTTCTTTAACCAAGGAATCCATTCATCTCTTAGTGCTTTCATACTAGCTGGAAACTCTATGAAATCTCCCATTTGGTTCTCTTCCAAAGAATTCATGCCATGCTCCCACTGTTTCCTGGATCCTACCTGCTCTGTAGTGAGTAACAAGTATAAAAAAGGGGAATAACAAATTTGAGGCTTACTTACACTTTCAGTCCTCCACATGGGTGTTTGAGACTCTTTGATAGCTTGTTGTCTGCCTAAAATCCATTTCGTTAATGACCGATGTTGGTCACCTCCTAGTCTGCACTTGACCAACATCGGTTTTCTACGACTGACCTAATTGCCAATGTCAGTTCCATGACTGATGCCGGTGTCTACCCAACTGACATCAGTGTCCACCCACTTGACATTACCAACTTTAACTATCTGCACATGACCGACATCGTTACCTGTCTGATCAACATTGGTTCTTCTTAATCGACGCCGGTAACTATGTTTTCTTGTGAGTGATGACTTTTTACCCGCGAGCTTACTTTGAATCAAAACCCTATCCAAACTACCCTGCTCAGAGTTATTTAGTCCCATCCACTGATCTCTATCCATCATCTCCTCCATAAACAACAAGGCTTTCTAGTTCTTAAGTTTGTCAAACACATCTAACTTCCTCTTAAGAACATGCATCTCCTTCTTGCTCATGTGACCAAGCCTACAAAGCCACATCTTCACAATAGAAAAAGAATCAGTAATACAAGTAGATAGATAAAAGATACCTACTTTCTTACCACCTGCTAATTCAAGTGCATCCACTGTGAGAGTTCTTGTGCATCTCTCATCACCCAATTTTCCTGAAGAAATTAGCCTCATCTCTAGGACTGGGACCTACATGACCTCCTTCAACACCCATGTGTTGGCCATCTGCAATTTTAGCTGCACTTCCCCTTTGCCAATACTTTGACAAGGCTCACTAACCCCTAAATAAATCTTTCCAAAGTCTCCATGAACCTTAACATAGAAAAATACTCTATTTGGGACTGCATGGAAAGAGGCAATAGAATTTATAAACCAAGATTCTACTTTATCTAAGGAACATACAAGAGCAATCCATGCAACAATACCTGTAACACATGCTTCTTCATGCCCTTTATGCTGATCCACTATCAACCAACATTTTTTCTTTATCTTCTCTTTCTTTCCATAACACCATAATTGATCATTTGTGCCTTTGAATTCCTCCATTCTTAGTGTACTTTATTTGGCCATTGCTATACTCCCACTCAATCAGAAACCCCTAAGAGTGACCTATAATACATCACAAACTTGCTCCCTACAACCTTAACTTTGATACCACTTGTTAGGACCTAGAAAGCACAACTGATTACCATATACAAGCAACAAACCATGAAATTAAACTAGAAGCAATAAGTAACTAGAAACCAAAAACAACACAAAATTTGAGAGACAATACCCAATTTTATTAATACTCTTCTAGAAAGAAATACAACAAAGAAGATGCCATAGTCTTCTTCCTTACACTCCTCTAGGGCTCACACACATCTAGGGCATAAACTATAAATCTCTTCAAGAGGTCACTCTCTCAATTATGGTCCCAACAATCAAATCAAACATAGAGTTGTTCACCTCCACTAGCTAGTAATAATACTGCCAGTCCACCAAGTACTCCACAAACTCCAAGTTCGAGTATACACACATACTCCAAGCACACAATGTACTCCAAGTAGACCTCACCTGATCTTGCTACCTATTGTGTTGCTGACCTCCTTGATCTTACACACCTACAAATCAACCTAGTTCTTCACAGTTGCAAACCTAGATCTCTCTCTCACACACACACACTTGTAGATCAACTAACCTTACTTCCCACATGTAGATCTCTACCTAATCTTGCACACCTGTAGACCAACCTGATCTTACATACCATGAATAACCCTTGTCCTCTAAACTAGCACCCCTATGGATCTTCTACCAGACATTGCTTTCTCACAAATCTACCTGATCATACACACTTGGCACTATGGTACTATGAGGAGCCAAGCTTGCTCTCTCTATCTAGCACTCAGGGAATCCCTGCCTTGATCCTTCACACTTTATAATATAGCCCATGAGTCTCTTAAATAGATCTCATGCAAACAATAATTAGACATCCAATTATAATAATTAGATCCATAGCTCAAGACTAAAATTAGCCTTTTAACATGCAAACAACTAGTTCATTAACAAACTATCCATGAAACTCATAGTTTGGAATTGCACAGGGGACTGACGTCGATCCTTATCTGGCTAGAGATGATCGACGTTGACTAATACCTAACTGATGTCGGTTTCTCTACTCACTAGATATGATTGACGTTGGTTGATTAGACCAACATCAGTTGCTCTGCATCTCAGCAACCTCCTCCATGTTTACATTAGTGAAGCTTTTAGCTCCATAACCTAACAATCTCCCACTTGGAGATAAATAGTTACACTGTACCTATACCTATACACCATCTAATTTGTTTCATGGCTTGTATCCGTCTTCAAGCTCAATCTTGAAGACCAACCACCACACATCCTATGGTGCAACACCTGTCATCTAAGTAACCTACCATATCTAAAGTGCCTGACCCTGCATAGCATGTTAACTTGCTACTGGTCCCTCTCAAATACCTAAGAATCCACTGAAATGCTTTCCAGTGCTTCCTTCATAGATTGGCCACAAACCTGTGGACAACTCCCACTACTGGGGCAATATCAAGGAGTACACATGTACTCAACTTCATCATGTGATTGGAGACCCTATTTTGTGAACTGTCCATCCATAGGTGTGCTTACCATTTCTACATCATGTACTACCTTCACACAAACACCCTGAGATAACATCAACCTGTGATCTTCCCTGTCTCAAGGAATACTCATGCCAAAGAATTTTCCTACTCCCAAATTCTTCATGACATACCACTGAACTAGCTTTACCTTTAGTTCAACAATTCCTTGTATGTATGCCCCTGTAACAAGCACATCATCCACATATAGTAACAAAATAATGTTGTGACCATTATCCAACTTGGTAAAGAAACCACAATGGTTACAATGACATTGACTAAAGCCATGCTTTGTCATCCACCTGTCAAACCTATACCACTATCCTATAGCTTGCTCAAGACCATATGACCTAGCCTTCTATCTCATGTGTCCATTCTCTCTCTTCTTTAACCAAGGAATCCATTCATCTCTTAGTGCTTTCATACTAGCTTGCAACTCTACCAAATCTCCCATTTGGTTCTCTTTCAAAGAATTCATGCTATGCTCCCACTATTTCTTGGATCGTACCTACTCTATAGTGAGCAACAAGTACAAAGAAGGAGAATAATAAATTTGATGCTTACTTAGACTTTCAGTCCTCCACATGGGCATTTGAGACTCTTTGACAACTTGCTATCTACCCAAAATCCATTGTATCAGTGATCGATGTCAGTCACCTCCCAGTCTGCACCTAAATGACATCAATTCCTTATGACTGACCTGACTGCCAACATCAGTTCCATGACCGACACTGGTGTCTACCTGATCGATGTTGGTGTCCACCCACCTGACATTACCAACATTTCCTGTCTTCACATGACCGACATCAGTACCAGTCTGATCGACGTCAGTTCCTCTTGACCGATGATCGTAACTGTGTTTTCTTGTGAGTGACGACTTTTTACCCATGAGCTTACTTTAAATCAAAACTCTGCCTAAACTTCCTTGCTCAGAGTTATTTAGTCCCATCCACTGATCTCTGTCCATCATCTCCTCCAAAAACACCAAGGCTTTCTAGTTCTTAAGTTTGTCAAACACATCTGACTTCTTCTTAAGAACATGCATCTCCTTCGTGCTCATGTGACCAAGCCTACAAAGCCACATCTTCGCAACAAAAAAAGAATCAGTAATACAAGTAGATAGATAAAGGATACCTACTTTCTTACCACTTGTTAATTCAAGTGCATCTATTATGAGAGTTCCTATGCATCTCTCATCACTCAACTTTCTTGAAGAAATTAGCCTCATCTCCAGGATTGGGACCTGCATGACCTCCTTCAACACCCATGTGTTGGTTGTCTACAATTTCAGCCACACTTCCCCTTTGCCAATACTTTGACAAGGCTCACCAACCCCTAAATAAATGTTTCCAAAGTTTCCATGAACCTCAACATGGAAAAATACTCTATTTGGGGCTGCATGGAAAGAGGTAACAAAATCTATAAACCAAGATTATCCAAAGAACATATAAGAACAATCCATGCAACAATACCTATAACACATGCTTCTTCATTCTCTTTATGCTGATCCGCTATCAACCAACAATTTTTCTTTACTTGCTCTTTCTTTTCATAACACTGTAATTGATCATTTGTGCCTTTGAATTCCTCCATTCTTAGTGTACTTTCTTCTACCATTACTATACTCCCACTCAATCAGAAACCCCTGAGAGTGACCTGTAATCAAACACAAACCTGCTCCCTACAACCTTAGCTCTGATACCACTTGTTAGGACCTAAATAGCACAACTGATTACCATATACAAGCAACTAACCACATAATTAAACCAGAAGCAAAAAGTAACTAGAAGCTAGAAACAACACACAATTTGAGAGACAATACCCAATTATATTAATACTCTTCCAAAAGGAAATACAATAAAGCAGATGCCACAATATTCTTCCTTACACTCCTCTAGGGCTCCCACACCTCTAAGGCATAAACAGTAAATCTCTTCAAGAGCTCACTCTCTCAATTATGGTCCCAACAATCAACTCAAACATAGAGTTATTGTTCACCTCCACCAGCTAGTAATAATACTGCCAGTCCACCAGTCAGTAACAATACTGTCAGTCCACCAAGTACTCCACATACTCCAAGTTTGAGTATACACACATACTCCAAGTACACAATGTACTCCAAGTATATCTCACATGAACTTGCTACCTATTGTGTTGTTGACCTCCCTGATCTTGCACACTTGGAAATCAACTTGGTTCTACACACTTCCAAACCTAGATCTCTCTCACACACACACCTGTAGATCAACCAACCTTACTTACCACATGTATATCTCTACCTAATCTTGCACACCTACAGACCAACCTGATCTTACATACCATGAAGAACCCTTGTCCTCCAAACTAGCACCCCTGTGGATCTTCTACCAGACCTTGCTCTCCTGCAGATCTACCTAATCATACACACTTGGCACTATGGCACTATGAAGAGCCAAGCTTGCTCTCTTTATCTAGCACCTAGGGAATCTCTACTTTGATCCCTCACACTTTACAATATAGCCTATGAGTCTCTTAAATAGATCTCATGCAAACAATAATTAGACATCCAATTATAATTAGATCTATAGCTCAAGACTAAAATTAGCCTTTTAACATGCAAAAAACTATTTTGTTAACAAATTATTTGTGAAACTCATAGTTCGGAACCTCATAGGTGACCGATGTCAATCCTTGTCTGGCTGGAGATGACCGATGTCCACCGATATCTAATTGATATTAGTTGCTTTGCTCACTGGATATGATCGATGTTGGTTGATAAGGCCGACGTCGGTTGCTCTGTAACTCAGGAACCTCTTCCATGTTTGCATTAGTGAAGCTTTTAGCTCCACAACCTAACAATCATCAAAAGGGAAAATAATGATTTGCCCATAGGTGGTTATAATCATTTGTAGGATAGAAACATGCCCCAATTGGGTGGATATAGATAATTTTTTGGTCAAAGGTAGTTATAAAAATTATCACAATGAAAACATGCCCCAGTTGGGTAGAAGAAATAAAATTATTTTCCCAAAGGTGGTTATAATCATTAACCTCTAAATGGATGGAAACATAATAATATGACCAAAGTTAGTTAGAATCATTGGTATCATAAGTGGGATAATATACAGTTATTTTACCAAAGGTGGTTATAATTATTGTACCCTAATAGTTGTAAATATGACAATGGGTCTAATAAACTAGATATGTAGTCATGGAGTAAGAGTAAGTTGATATAGAGGAGAAAGATGAATTTAGGCAACCTATTAGTAGGGAGATGTTTGTCCGAACTAGCAAGGATTAAAATTCTTTAATGATTTAATTACTTTGCATGGGAATGAATGGGATAATTTTGGAGTGTTTTCAATACTAAGGAGATATATCATGGCTACATTTTTGTGTAGACTTATCGAGCTGATTTTTATTGTAGCACTTGATGGTAGGTAGAATGAGAGAACACGATGATGACTTTGATAAAATATACATAAGGAATGATAGAGATCCAATAAACCATTGAACACAATGTACCAATGATAAAAACTAGGATGATAATGTGTACATAGGAATATCTATAGGTATGTTACTATTTTTATGTTGTGGTATAAATGTTGTCATTGATGTCAAGTTAAATATAGATATTATTAATGTCAAATTGAAAGTTTGTATCATGTATGGTGAAGTGGTATGTGACAATGAGTCTTATGAAAAGATATAATTTGAAGGACACCTATTGTCTCTAAATTTATAAATAATTTGAATCAAATATGGTAATTATTTTGAGGTTTATGACATGTCAATATAAATATCAAGATACAAAGTAAGTATACTTTTTAGCACTAGTCTTAAGGAGTATTGTCATATCATGAACATGTATATGAGGATGATGGTTTGGTAAGATGTATATGAAGTGTGGTAACACTCAACAAATTTTCAAGGTAAACCTATACGGGTAAGGTCTTAAGCCTAAGCATACAACCAAACTAGTCTAGACCCTATATGACCTAATAGGGTACCATAAAATGTTATCAATACTTATGAAATGTATAAATTAGTGGTAGATAATGTGATAATATGTTTTAAACTATGTAAACATGTGTTTATGGTAGATAAGACTTTATCGGAGATGTCAAGGCTAGTTCATGGCTTATTCATTTGCATAAATAGACCTCGTGAGAAGGCATAATCATAATAGCATGATGAGATGAGCAATATGAGGCTTTTGAAAAGAATATTGGTAGTGTGTGAACATGGTATGAGGTATTATGTCATGATCATGAAGTTTTGAGATTAGTGTAAGTGGTTTCAAGGTATGTTCAAGGTCTAAGTGTGACTAGAATTTCAAGGCCTAATGTGAAAAGAGACCTAATGTGGCCTATTGAGGGGTCAAGTTTAGTTTCCAAGGTGATAGAGCTCATGAGAGTATCATCAAAGGTGTGAAAGGTCATGTCAAGTGTGTTGACCAAGTTTGAGGTCAAAATTATGAAGGGGAAAGGATGGAATGTGGTTTTGAGGTTTTTTGTGTGCATTAAATAAGGTATTATATAATTGAGAAGGATTTTATTGTACTCATTGGCATGTGTAACATTTTTATGATATCCTAAGAAGTTAATGGAATTTTTGGAAGTTTTCTATCTCAAATTTACTAGAATTGGTTTTAGACTTTAAGGGAAATCCTTTATGAATGATTGCTAAGAATGGAAACTAGTTTTTAGTGCTTTAAAATCCTAATTATGACCTAATATGGGATATCTTATTATAAATGGCCCAGAATGGTTTTAATGACATATTTTAGTGATTTTATCATATATAATACTCTCTTAGGTACCTCCAGGTGGAATTAGTCTATTAGAAGAGTGAGTAGAAGCTACAAAAACCCCTTTGTTTCTTATATTTTGATATAATAGGTAGGTTTGACCAAGTCAAAGCATGAAAATGATTGAAGGATAGTGTGTGATACTTTTATTATGTGTTACTTTTTTATTATTATGGTAAAAAATTCAAATATGATAAATTGGTCATGGAAGTTGACCTATTGCTAAAAAGGCCTAGTGAAAAAGATAGTAAGAAAATAAGGCAGAATGGGGAATGAGATTAGGGATGTGCTTCCATGGATTAGGGATGGATAAAATTACATAGGGTTATTTTTAAATACGTTTAACACATATCCCCATTGTATATAATATTGTTAATGTGTGTGCATGTTAGAAAGTTGATCTCAAACTAACTTGTCTAACACATTAAGGTCTGTGTACATTAAAGCCATGATATTGGTCTATAAGACCAATAATGATATTATAACTTATAATATATTTATTTTAAATTTATATTATTATTAATGATAATATAAACCTATTTTAATGTATTTAAAGTGAATCTATAGGTGTTCTAAGTCATTATTTCCATGACTATGTTTTGGAGCATTCTAGTAGTTTTATGTGTGTTAGTAAGATTTATGTTCTTGAGTCATTATGTATAGATTTAAATAATAAAATTTACATTAAGTTGTTATATAGGTATCATAGGTTAATTTTAATGTATTTGTATTCATTTTAAACTCTTATGAAGGTTTGGAAATTCAAAGGTTCTTGACTCAGTTTTAAAGCTTGTTTGTAGTTCTAAGTGAGCATATGGAAGTGATCAGTTTGAGATATTTTATCCTATATGGTGAAATATAATGGACATGGTTATAAACCTAAGGTTATGGAGTTTTTATAAATATTATTTTTTGATATGGTTATGTGTCAAAGTTGAGTGTATACTTCAGATATTCAAAGCAAACTTTCTAGCAATGAGAAGGCCTAATTGTGAGTAGGCCTAATAGTTTGGTTCAATGAGTGAAATAAGCCAAATGGTGTTGGGTAAATAAGGTAATATTATAGAGGTTATAATTTAATTGTGTTTAAATTTATTCATCCATTTATTTAGGCTCAATATATTTGTGGTCAAGGTGAAATGTGTGCTTTGACAAGGCCTAATTGCATTAGGTCTCTATTAGGCTTAATGGTGGTTTTGGTCCTTATGAGTGGTGACAAACATATGTATAGATTGCTTAAATTATTAAAATTGTTTTTTTATATATTAAAATTTTTATCTAATTATGGATAGGTTTGTGTCCAACCAAGGTGTGTGAAATAAAGAGTCAAGGATTAAAAGAAGGTATAATAGGCCTAATTGACTAGTTAGAATATGAGGTGGTAATGAATGAAATAGAAACTTAGAAACCAATTAGAGGGAATTAATTCCATAATATATTTATTTTTAATATGAAATTAAGTTATAATAATTATTATACTACTGATGAGAAATTTTATATGACCTAAATCTGCCAAGAAGAGGGTTAGTTGAGTGAAGAGGCCTCATAGGCTATTTAAGAGAGATATAAGAGTGTGAAGAGAAAAAGAAGGTGATCATCATAAATTGAGTGAGAAATAGAAGTCTAAAGGTGATTATATGTTCAATTTGGCTGATTTTTTGTTGATTTACCTAGGGGTTGGTGCCTCCTTATAAGTTGGTGCTTGTTAAAGGACTAGTTGAGTTGGTGCTTGACTAGTGAGGGGTTGGTGTTCCTTGTGGGGTTGGTGCCTCACTAAATATTTACTAATTACTTATAGGAAAATATTAAAACCTATATTTCATTAGGTTTTATCCACCTTGAGGGTTTCAAACATATCTCCTGTGTTCATATGTTATATGTTTATGTGGATGTTTGTTTATGCATTGGTTGATGTATGTATTTGAATGAATGGTTCATGAATGATAAGTGAAATTTAATGATTGTTTTAAGGGAAATTATTCACCCCCTCTCATTATATATACTTAAAAAAATGGTATCATATCATGTCTTTTAAAATGGGCCTAATAGCTTAAAGGATATCCTAAGCAAGTGAAGATGGCTAGTCAAGCAAAAGGTGGTTTCTCTACAAGAAAGGATCCATTGTTCAATGGATCTAATTATTATTTTTGGAGTGTTATGATGAGAAAATATTTTATGTCTCAAGGTCATGATGTTATGAAATTATTTTTGGATGGATATATTGCACCCTTTATCTCCCTTATAGATACAACAAGTAAGAAGGCTTGTGATAATAATTTTTAAAAAAAGAATTGTATTCTTTACGACCTATCAAAAACAAAACTTGTGAAGGTAATGCATTGTATTTATGCCAAAGATATGTTGGAAAATTTTAATACTATCCATGAGGGATACTTCAATGTTAAGTTGGATAAATGTCAAACCGATATAAGATAGTTTGAAATCCTAAGGATTAATGAAGATGAGACCATTAAAACCTAACTATTGAGGGTTGATGAAGTGGTCAACATCATAAGAGGCCTACATGGAGAATTTAAAGAGTATACTATTTTTAAAAGGTATTAATATCTTAACTCCTAAGTTTTATTCTAAATTATCTATTCTTTAAGAGATACAATAGCTAGACAAGTTAGAGATAGATGGACTTCATGGCATGCTAACAACATATGAGATGAGTATAAGTGAAGGAAGAAATTAAAATAAAAAGTTGCATTCAAGTTATAAAATAATTGAAAGGAGAAGAAGAAATAAGGTAATAAATACAAATACAATGATGATTTTGATATTGATGATGATGAGTTGATAGTTATGTTTGTAAGAAAGTTGAAAACTAGTTCAAGTAAATACAAGGGTAATCTGCCCTTCAAGTGTTTTATTTATGGAGAAATTAGAAACTTTACTAAAAAGTTCCCTCATATTAATAATATAAAGGATGATGAATATAATAATTATGACATGAAGTCCTATAGGTTTGAAAAGAGAAAGAAAAGTTTCATAAAGTATGATGACAAGAAGAAGTCTTTCAAGAACAAAATAAGATTTTACACCAAGGAAGATTATAGCTTATCTAGTGAAAGTGAGAAAATTAATTCTGAGTGTGACCATGAAGGTGATGGTACTAATTTCAATGAATTTTTATTCATGGCTAAGGAAGTAAGTTGTTTAAATCAAGAAGCGTCCATGTGGTTTGGAGGTACTATTGGTGATTCAAATGAATATGAATATGAGGTGAAATTTAAAGTGGAGCTGATGAATACTCTAGAAAAACTAAATATGGTGAGTAAAAAGAATAAGTTTATCTAGTATATATTCAAATATTATGAGAAGGAAATTAGTTTATTTGAAGAGATATTGAGCAAGAACTCCAAGGAGTAAGAAAAATTGTCAAACAAGTGGACACTCAAATTGAGATTATGTCTACAAGCCTAAAGGCTAAAGAAGAAGAATATGTCAGGTATGTGACTAAAGTGGATTCCTTGAGAGCTGATTTGGATCAAACATCAAGTAAGGTAAAGATATTTATGAATTTTTTAATGAGTATTAATGATCTAGACAACATCCTAAGTAGTAAAAGACTATTAATGAAAAAATAGGTCTTAGTTTCAAAAGAAGAATACTAATGTGATCAAGGATAATCAAACCTTAAAGGTCAATGGTGAATCAACAAATTATGGTGCTAGTATAATGAAGACTAATCCTATTAGATGACCTAATACTATAATGTATTCTAATACTTTGAATGGTTATTTTTACTCATGTAACCAATTTGTTCATAGAGCAAGGAATTATAGAAGACCCTCCAAGAATGAATATGCATGAAACTATGAGGATAATCATGTAATAATCATTAGTATGCAAGTCTAAGTGGACTATTTACCATGGTGGAGAATAGTTTTGATGTAAAGGAGTGCCAAAAATTCTCCCTATCAACTTAGGTTGTGGATGAAGGAGTTAAGACAAGTAGATCAAGTCAAAATTTTGTTCAAACAAAGATTGAGGAGGTCAATCTAAAGAGGATATTCAAGCCTAAGAGGATCATGAAGAAATTTTAGTCTAGTGAGAGAATGGAGATCTATGAATATCTTGATTTTCCATTATTTAAGTACCCTATTAAATAGGTGAATCCATTAGGATTAATCGAGGCACTCAGCTAGTGACCAAAATCATGAAGGATGTTTGGTCTTAGAGGGATATTTGTATTCTTTGTTTCAAATCCAAAGTTTAGTCAATAGTTTATTGGAGGTGTGATTGTAATAGATGGGTTAAAAAGCATTTATATGATTACTTGATCAAACCAAGAAACATTCATGATAGTGTTTGAATACCTCATGGAGATAAGGGGAGATAATCATGCTCTAAGAGTAGGTGTGTTTTACAATAATATCTATAGTATTCATGAAGAAATTTGAGTTATGGATTGGTATAAAAGATAAATATGTTCATGAAGCTAGTTGTGAACCTGATCTATGTTGATTTGTTGATAGAGAAAGAGAGAATGATCTTATTTAAATAAAAAAGGTGTTTTGTTCCAAATACAATAATCAGATAATTGTCAAGAGATGACCCTTTTCATTAATTTCAAAGGGGGAAAAGGTTTACATTTGGGAGAAAGGTCAGTTTGAAGATTTCTAGCTTGGGGAGATGAGAATGATCAACATTATTTAAGTGTTTGCCATCAATTACAAAGGGGGATATTGTTTAGGTATGTTCCTAGTATTGGTGTTGTGGAAAGTTTAGTTTCCAAGGTGATAGAGATCATGAGATCATCATCAGAGGTGTGAAATTTTGCTTCATGTGTGTTGACCAAGTCTAAGATCAAAATTCTAAAGGAGAAAGCATGAAATATGATTTTGAGGTTTCTTGCATGCATAAAATAAGGTATTATAGACTTAAAATTTACTTTCTTGTGCTCATTGACATGTTAAACCTTTACATGAGATTTTAATAAATTCATGGAAGTTGAGGAGAGTTGCTATCTCAATTTTCCTAGAGTTGGTTTTGGAGTTGAGGGGAAATCCCTTATAAATTATTGCTAAGAATGGAAATTGGTTTTTAGTGCCTTAAAACCCTAACTATGAACTAATATGGAAGGTCTTGTTGGAAATAGATCAAAATGGTTTGAATGACCTAGTTTGGTGATTGGATCATGTAGAGGAATCTCCAAAGTACATCTAGGTGACATTGTTATATCAGAAGAGTGAGTGGATACTACAAGAAACCCCTTATTTCTTGGATTTTTGATATAGGAGGTAGGGTTGACTAGGTCAAAGCATAAAAATAATAGGAGGATTATGTGTGATACTTCTAGTTTTTGTCCATATAATTTATTGAAAAGGATATATAATTTAAATATGTTAAATTGGTCATGGAAGTTGACCTATCATTAAAAAAGTCTAGTGAGGAAAGCAATAAGAAAACTAGGCAGAAGTGGGAATGAGATTAGGGATGTGTTTCCATAGATTAGGGATGGATCCAATTGCATAGTGTTATTTTTTAAGACATGTAACACATATCCCAATTGGATATAATATTTATAAATGTGTGTGTGTGGTATAAAGTTGATCTAAAACTAACTTGTCTAACATAGTGAGGTTTGTGTAGAAAGAAGCCATGAGATTGGTCTATAAGACTAATATTTCTCTTAGACATTATAATATATTTATTTTAATCATACATAATGATATTTAGATATCATATAAAACTATTCTAATTTCACTAAAGTGAATATACAGGTGTTTTATGTCATTGTTTTCATGACTATGTTTTGGAGCATTCATGTAGTTTTTTGTGTGTTAGTAAGATTGATGTTCTTGAATCATTATTTCCATATTTGAAGAATTTAATTCACATTAATTTGTTATATATTTATCATAGTTTCATTTTAATTTATTTTTCTTCATGATAAAATCCTATGAAGGTGTGAAAATTCAAAGGTTCCTGACTGGGTTTTGAAGCCTATTTGCAGTTCTAAGTGAGCATATGGAAGTGGTCAGTTTGAAGTCTTTTTCCTTATATGTTGAAATATAATGGACATGGAAATGACCGTGAGGTCATGGAGGTTATATTTATATGATTTTTTGATATTTTTATGTGGAAAATTTTAGTTTATACCTCATATATTCAAAGCAAACTTTATGGAAGGGAGAAGGCCTAATTATGAGAAGGCTTAATGGTGTGGTTCAGGTAGTAAAATAAGATAATTTCTATTGGGTACCTAAAGTGAGATTATTAGGGATATAGTTGAAGTTTTTTCGAATTTTTTCATCCATTTATGGAATTTTAATATGTTCCAAGGTGCTCAAAGTTAAATGTGTGCTTTGAGAAGGCCTAATTACATTAGGTTTGTATTAGGCCTAATGTGGGTTTAGTCCTTATGAGTGCTGACTGACCTATGTAATTTTTTTTTTTAATTATGAAATATGATTTTTTATATATTAAAATGGTGATAAAATTATTTATATGTTTTAGTCTAAATAAGGTGCGTGAAATCAAGATTCAAGTATAAAAAGGTCTAATAGGCCTAATTGACTAGTTAGAATATTGAGGTGGTGAATGAATGAATTAGAAGTTTGTAAACTAGGTGAGGGATTTAAGTGAATAAAATAGGTATTTTTAATATGTTATTAAGTTATAATATTGATTATATAGATGATTATTAAGGTCATATGACCTAAATCTACAAAGAAGAGGGCTAGTTGAGCGAAGAGGACTAATAAGTTGTTTGAGAGAGATAAAAGAGTGTGAAGAGAAAAATAAGGTGATAATCATCACTTAAGTGAGAAAATAGTGTAAAAATTTAATTATATTTCCAATGTGTATTAGTTTTTTTTGAGTGACATAAGTGGTTGTTTCCTCCTTACAATTTGGTGCATGCTATAAGACTAGTTGAGTTGGTGCTTAACTAGTGAGGGGTTGGCACTCTTTGTGGGGTTGGTGCCTCACTAATTACTGATTCATTTATTATGAAACTATATTCAAAGATAAATTTTAATGGGTTTTATCCCCCTTGAGGTTTTATCACATATCTCTTGTGTTCATGTGTTATATACTTATGTGGATGCTTGTTTATGCATTGGTTGATGTATGTGTTTGAATGAATGCTTCATGAATGATATGTGAAATTGATTGATTATTTTAAAGGAACTAATTAAATCCCTCCCCCACAAAAAAAATTTATTTAATTATAATATAATATAGATGGATTTAATATTAATGCATAAGGAATCACTAAATGAATGCATAGAGACTGAATCAAAGCAAAACATGAAAACAAGAAAACAAATAAACAAAACATCAAAAAAAGAGAGGAGAAATAAATAAAAGAGAATAAAATGAAACAAAAATAAATAATGTTTTAAGTATAATGTTATCAAAAACAATATGACACAAACATGACAATGAACATTACCCATATCCTATAGGAGACAATGAAACAAACCAACAAGATGGGGGGAATAGAAGAAAAAGAAGGGAGTGGCCAAGTTGGCTTAAATTAACTAGATAATTGGACAGTACCTACATATTTTTATGTATGTAAGGTCTAATAAAAAATTTAGGATAGATGTAGTTCTCCCAAAAAAAGGGATAAAAGAAAATGATGAGAAGAAAACATGACGGTGTTGTAGAGGAATATAGGAATGAATTCACAAAATGATGAGAGCATGGGATGTTAGGCCAATAAGGATGGGGAAACTAAATTAAAAGTTGTTTATTGTGAATTAGATAGGGTTCCTAAAATCCTTAAGTCAAATAAATGGTCAATGTTTAGTTTTTGGATTTTCTAAATTATTTTACAAATGTTTTTGGTATTACAAAGTATCTCAACTCAAATGAGAATTTTGAGACACTAAACGGTCCATCCTCACAAAATAGTGAGAGATTTCAAACATAATGTGCTCATAAAATTATGAGTGTGGAAAATGGGTGATTGATCTGACCTGAACATGAATTGAGCACTACCTACATAATCCTAAGATGGGACCTCAAGTCATTGTAGTTCTGCCTAACAGTCAAATAATCTAACTAGGTAGTAACAAAATAATGCATGATAAATAATGTTGTTATTAATTTTCCCATATTTGGTTATAAATTAAGAAACAACAACAAAAGCTAATGATTCTAATTTTCCCATAGGTGGTTATAATTAGTAGCATGGTGGTAAGACATTGATTTACCCAAAGATAGTTATAATTAGGGCCACTTGGTATAAAACAAAATAAGAAATGAAGGATGAAACTGCCTAACCACTATCATACTACTCCAAAGTATGACATCTATCTAGAATATTGAATCAACTATTAAAAAATTATCTAAATGTTCATGCTGAGAAGCAAATACAGAACTAATGGAATAGAACTAAGGTCAAATGGTCAAGTAGGTGGGGTAAAATAACTTGGTTGATAGGAAAGGTATGGTAGAATGGTACATGATAGAATTGGTATGGTATAAAGAATAATGTCAATAATATGGTACAATGGAAATAAGCCTCATAGACAATACACCATGTCTCTTAAGTGAAGTAACACATGAGGTGTATAATGTTCATTAGCTCATCAAGTTCATCCCCATCTAGTGTAGCAAGCCTGTATGCTCTAGTGTCATATTTTTCAACAATGATGAAAGAGATGATCTAGTTGGGTTTTAAATTTCCCTTGTGTTTCCTTTTCATCCATGGTACTTTATTTGTCTTCTTTAAGAAAGATCACCAAGTTCAAATTATTTATGTATGACCTACAAATTATAGTGGCTATAGAGTTGACTCTTGTATGTTTGAAGGTTTTTGACTATTGAAATGTGTTCCTCATCAAGTAACTCTAGTTATTATAGGTGAGATAATTAATAATATTCATCATATAGGACATGCTTCAGAGAGATGCACAAAGAAGGTAACTCAACCTCACTGGGAATAATGGCCTTAGTGTCATAAATGAGGGAATATGGAGTGGATCTTGCTAAAGTATGATGATTTGTATGTTATACCCAAAAGGTATGGAATATTTGGAGGTACTAAACATGGATGGAATCATTAAAAATATTTTTAATGATGTTGACAATGGTTTTGTTAGATGCTTCTTCTTGGTCATTTCTTTGTGGATAATAAGGCATAGAAAAATGTTGAGTAATTTTGTACTTGGCATATAGAGATTTGGCATCTTTGTTTTTGAATGATCCACCATTATCATATATAATTTTAGGTGGGATACCATAGTCTCAAATGAGATGGTTGAATATGAATTTGAAAATTTGCTTTCTAGACACACAAGTGAGGGGTATAGCTTCAACCCACTTAGTAAAATATTGAGTAGCAGTAAGGATGTGTTTATGGCCATCATAAGAGGTGAGGGTTATCTTCCTAATGAGATTGAAGCCCCAAGTAGTAAATGGCCATGGTGTAAGCATTAGTTTCATATTATTCTCTAGGGCATGAATCATATTGCCTTTGACATGTATCACACTTTGTAACATATATAGTTGCATCTACATCCATTATTGGCTAATAATACCTAGTACATAACATATTTTTGGATAGGACATCCCCAATTGTGTGGGATACACATAATACTTCATAAACTTCTTGTAATTCTAATGTTTATTCTACCAAAGTTAAACAATGAATCAAAATTCCATCAAAGTTATACCAATAAAGTGTTAGTCTAAGTAAGGTATAACACACGACATGGTATAAAAAGGCCTTGGATTTTTTGCATGATAGGTATGGTGGAAAAATTTGGTCATGATGATAGGCATAAAGGCTTAATACCATATAGATGTAAGACTAATAATATCATCGATCATTGTAATGGTTGTAGCTTCATGAGCTAACACTACCATATTTTCAACAAGGATTGATATTATTTCACTATGTCTGTTAGATGAATAAAAGATCCAATTGTGACCATAGAATTTAATATTTTTTTACTAGCCTTTGGTATATTATCAAATTGTACATCAGTAATTTACTATTTTAGAGTGTCAACCATGGCCTTTCATCCTCGGTCTGAGAATGATCTGTAACCTAATTGATGATTAAATGAGAATCACCATAAACCTTGAGACGTTGAATATTCCATTATACTACTTAATGAAGTATTTAAATGAGTGAATCATATTCGTCCATGTTATTAGTGTAAAGAAAGCTTAACCAAAATGATTTAGGGATAAGATACCCATATGGTGTAATGAATAAAAGGCCTAAACCCAGTCTATGTGATGTTAATGATCCATCATAATACAAATTCCAATGTTTCTCCTTAAGAGATGTTTTAATTATGGTCATAATAGACTCATATAATAATTGGAATGTTAGCAGTTTTGTATCTCCAAGGGGTGTTTCAGCAAGTTAATCTTCAAGAACTTATCCCTTGATGTCTTTTTGGTTGACGTATTCAATCTTGAACTCTCTTAGAAGCATGATCCATTTTGACATGTGGACTTATAAATTTATTTTAGATAGTAGATACTTGACTAGATCTACTTTGGAAATAACCATGGTCTTGTTTTTGAGCATGTAGTGTCATTTTTTTTAATTTGTAAAGACCATAGCTAAATAGGGTTTTCTAATGGACATATAGTTATGTTCATACATGAACAATTTAAGGCTTAGATAATAAATGGCATGTTATTTTTCATTATCATCATGTTGAGCTAAAAGTGCCCCCAAGGCTTTTTTTGTGGTAGATAGATAAAATAAGAATGGCCTTCTTGGCATAGGATGCAACAAAACAAGTGGATTGGTAAGATAATACTTTAAATTCTAAAAGGATTTTTGGTATTCATCATCCCAATGAAATGTGACACCCTTCTTCAAATTGTACATAAAAGGATGACATTTGTCAACTAATTGAGAGATGAAGCATCTGATAGACTGAATCTTTCCCTATAAACTATAGAGCTTATTAAAATTAGATAGTAGTGGCATCTTGGTAATGGCTTGTACTTTGGCTAGACAAAATTTAATGCCCATGTGAGACATAATGAATCCTAGAAATTTTATAGAAGTAACTCTAAAATCACACTTCTTAGGATTAATTTTGACCTTGTATATATGTAGTCTCTCAAATGTTATTTGTAATGCTACTGGATGATCGGCCCTGGTCTTTGATTTTCCCAATATGTCATCAATGCAGTCTTCAAAAATGTCATGCATCATATCATGAAATGTAATGGTCATGGATCTTTGGTATGTGTCCTTAGTGTTTTTTAGACCAATTGGTATAACTTGATAATAGAATGTTCTCCATAAAGTGGCGAATGTTATTTTATGTTGGTATTTTGGTACAATCTAGATTTGGTTATATCCTAAAAATCCATCCATCAGTGAAAGTATTTCATACCCAACTATGGATTTGATAAGCATGTCAATGTTTGGCAAATGAAAGTCATATTTAGGGAAAGTCTTGATTATATCTCTAAAATTAATGCAGATTATGATTCCTTCTAGATTCTTAAAAACTAGAACACCATTAGAGATCCACTTTGAGTAGTTGATCAGTCGAATACATCTTACTTCCAAGAATTTTTACAAATCTTTCTTTAATCAAACAATAATTTGAGGAAGAATCTTTCACAATTTTTGATTTATAGGTTTTCCATAAGGATGTACTACAAGGTGGTGTAAAACTAAGGTTGGGTCCAAACTTGGCATGCCAAAATAGGCCTAAGAAAATATGTCAACAAATTCCGTCATAAGGGATGTAAAGACTCCACATTCCTCCATAGTGAGAGATGTACGTAATTTGATCCATTTTGGGTCATCTAGAATCCTGATTTTAACTTTTGTAGTTTCTTAAACATGAAGAGTCAAACCATTTTATAAAATGGTTGGTAAAGATTTAAATTGGCTTGTAATGGTAGAGTCCTTTATTTAGACTAGCTCTTCAAGTTCTTTGAGGGGTGAGGAATCAGAATCTCCTAATGGTAGGGATGGCCATGTGATAAACACTATTGGAAACTCTTGAATGATTCATTTGAAGGCATGCCATTTTATAAAGGGAACTTAGACTCATAGGTAAGTTCATCATTGGTGGTGTCCTAATATATGTTTTTGGAAGGTTAAACACCCCTATCTAATGGTGCCTTAAATAGGGTTTCACCACTATACTAGCCTTTCTTTTTACTTTTTACCTAGTTCAAAAGTGCCTCAAAGATATTTTCACTTTGGGACCTCAATGTTTTATTTAATTTGTTTTGGCTAAGGGTGTTCACCCATTATCCAAAATAGGGTATAAAATCTAGTTTGACTAAGAACCCTTATTTGTGGTCTCTCAATGGAACATTGTCTCTTAGGCATAGAAAATTGTAAAAGGCCTCATCATTCTCAAATTCATCTAAAATCCTTGTTGATTCTTGTTGGTCCCAGTCTATAAGTTAAGGGTGATAAAGAGGAAGTTAATTATTGTGAATGACTAATTTAAGGGTACAAATGGCATGAGTGTCAAACAAATTGGTATTGGACATCTTTTTATAAGGGTTATGATCAAACTTTGCTTGTATGTCAACATCATCATCACTAGTAGGTTTTATTGGAACATAAATAAGGTATATGGGGTCACTCCAATGTAGTTTAAATCCAAGACCATAGGTTCCTTTATACTAAGTGACATAAATTGGCTTAATCATTCCTTATTAATTTGTTCTAATACCTCCTCCTTCATAGGTGTGATTCTCCATGATCTTATTAGAAATAAGATGCTTGGCATTATTGTAATAGTCAGCTAGTGTATCATTGCATAACTAGGATTCATCCCCTATATGTAGGTCTTATTATTAGCCATTGGTTAATGTGAAAATGATAGGTTTTGGAATATTTAGTTTGGCCTTTCCCTTTCATTTCCATTCCATATAAAGTGGTTTATATTTAGGTCTTCCATAGGAGTTGGGGTTCTATGGAAAATTGGTAATGTGTATTGTATCATGGGTCCAATATTCACCTAAGCAATTAGTCATGATGGTAAATTGATTTAACATTTTAGGAGGTAGCATGTGGGAAGATGAATCAAAGGTATCTAGGTTAATTTCATTTTCCTCTATCTATTAAACAAGAATGGTAGTGATAGCTTTCATAATCAACCTAAAAATGTTTACAATGTTTATATGGATGAAAATATCTATGGATAGTTACCTCCATACCTAAATGAGAGAACTTGATACACTGATACAATGTAGAATGGATTGCATGAATCTCATGTATCCAATGTCTACCTAAAATTAAACTGTATGACAATTCTAGATCTAACACATGGCATAGTGTAACATGGGTCAAAGGCCCAATGATAATTGGGAAGTTAATAGTACCTTATTATTCTTATTCTTCACTATCATATGCCTTGATTATGATCATCTATGACTACAAATTAGTTTTTGTGTATCTAAAGAGCTTAATGAGATTTAAAGACATAATATTCAAACATGATCCATTATCTATGAGGACACATTTAACTTTGTGATATGTTATGGTAACTTTGACATATAATGGATTGTTATGCAAGGGGCCAAGGGAATATATATCACTTTTATCAAAGGTTAATTATTGGCCTATGGATAGATGTCCAACCAAAGCTTGAAATTTATCTAAGCTTATGTTATTGGGAACTTGACATTGGATAGGGAATTATATCGAGATGTTCTTTTGAAATATATATGTATAAAAGAAATCCAATATGAAAATTTATGTCGGCATATTTTGTATTTGTTCCATAATATTAAACATCTTATCATGTACAATGGTAAATGGCTTATTCCCAGCCATAATGGTGGGTTGGATGGGCGGAGTTGCATACAGATGTGGGCCTAAGATGGTAATCTTTGATCATTGAGATGTGATTACACAATCAATATTAGATACAAAACCATTATTTCTTGAAAATGATGGTGGAGGGGGACCAAATAGGATAAGTCTCAGTTATTGGTGCACTTATGTGTGGTCATAGTTTAATGATGAGTTATAAATATAAGGCTTAAATTTAGTGAACCCTTATTATTGGTATGCATGTATGTGGTCTCAGGTCAAGGAAGGATCATTAGCATACATTGGTTGGTTGGAATTGATTATAAAAAATCATATTTGGTTAATACTTAGTCTTGGATTGATGTAGATGGTGGAAATGTGACCTCCTAAAATATGGCCTATATCTTTGTTATAGTCATGTGCAAATATTTGGTATGTATTTTGGTTGTTGGCATTGTTTTGGCCTTGAATCTATTTATTTGGATGATGTTATTGGTTTTGATGTAATTAATATTGTTGTTGTCTTGGTTTTTGATACTATTATTATTACTTCTCTAGCCTTTATTTTTGTTGCTAGTTGTTATGTTATTTAAAAGGGTTTTGATAAATATTGAGGTTTTAATTAGATGTAAAATCCCCATTATCTAATTTATCTCTACATTTTCTAACATATTCTAAATCAAATGTTTGATTTGTACATAATGTAATGGAGTTTGTCCATTAACCTGATGGTACTCAAAGAAGTTGTTTTATCTATACCAATCTAGATAAAGAATTCCCTCAAGATAGTGCTTCAGAATAAGCGATCTAATTAGATTAGTAGTGGATAGTTTACAAAACATGATTTAATGGGTTCTCCAAGGTCACTAAAGACTCAATGAGTAGGAATAGTTCTCCTTAGAGGGAGGGTTTACAAATACAAACGTTGTTGTATTTGTTGCACTAGTCTAGGTTGCTATAAAGGTTACACTTGTTGAAGAGGTTTTTGGTTAGGAGTAATTTACATATGTAACATAGGCTAAGCATATGGTGTTTTCACTATTTAGACATGGCATAACTTGGTTACTCAATTTAAAACATTCTTGTTACAATTGAGTAGCTTAGAATTTTCATAATTATTGGCCTAGGTTAGTTTCAACACTTACACTTGGAATTGGTTATGATTTTGGCAATTAATTTAGTTTTAATTTTGGTTTAATGAGGTTATATTAATGATCCCTTTGTTAATAAGGTCATTTTTGATCAAAAAACCTTTATGAATTATTTTCTTAAAAGTGTGTGCATAGTGTAGCTCTAGATGGTAAGGTATCTCATTGTGCAATTTTTTAGTGAATATAATAGCTAATTGCTTGTCTGGTAAACTATGGGTGAATCAGTTGGCAAGTGTTCTCCATCACTGTAGATAACTTGTAAAACTTTCACTAGCCTTTTATTTGGCTTGGGTCAAATCTACCAAAAAAATTTCATGCTCAAGAGTGTATGGTAAGTGTTGCACATGCTTATCTAAACGGTCATCAAAATTAGAGACTAAGTTCTTTGGAAATTTTAAAAACCATTACAAAGCTTGTCCTTATAGACTCCCTAAAAATAATAGGAGGAGGTATATGCTAGTGTAGGCCACTAGTTAACAAGGATCAAAAAATTCAATTAAATGGGCGTTGGGGTCTCCTTTACCCTTGTATTTGTCAAACATTGGTGGTTCATACCTTGGAAGAAATGGTATTTTCAAATAATCCATGTTGAATGGGTAGGAACACACGTCATCCAACTTAAAATTCTTGGTCTATTTCCTAGTTTGGATGATGGCAATTGTGTCCTTCATTTACTTTAGTTCTTTTTCTAAGAAATTGAATGGAACATTGACTTAAGTTGGAGGCTACACGATCAAAAGTGGATAACTTTGATTGGGGTATAGAGGAGATATAGTTTTCTATATAAAATTTTTTTGGATAGGGAATTTAATAGGAATATACATACGTGGATTAGGATGTGATTATTGAAATTATATGCATTGAGGTCTGATATTTTGGTTTGGGTTTGGTATATAGGCCCAGTTTTAGGAAAATTATGGTTGAGATGGAATGATATGGCTCTAGGTGAATTAATGTGCCTACTTATTTTGATTATGGACTTTATGTTGACTAGTCAAACTTGGATGATTAAAGGCAACTTGTGACCGAAGGCCCCATCATTGGATTTATGGCACATTGGGAATAAAAGGTAATTATTGCCTAGCTGGTACTTATAGAATGGTAGAACCTCTTGGTTTCACAAACCCATATTATGAAGTAGATTCTTGTAAATTTCTCAATATTTATCACTGACCAATAGATATATGATATATATTAGACATGATTTTTATTATAATGGTATGTTAGTCTATGACTGAAGAGGTACATTCATCACTACCTGGTAAGGTGGAACAATAGTTTCCCCTTATTAATGCGGTAAAATGTTTGATCTCTAATGCATTGATAAATTATATTGTGTGTATTATTTTGAAAATTTAGTCATCACCTATTGTGGTGGAGTAACATTCATCACTATTTTTTTAGGCATAGTACTAGATGTTGCTTGACTACTTAATCCTTACAGTTGTGTGTTTAATGAGGAAGTTAGTTAAGGATTAGAGGTAATTGGTTATTGTTTGGAGGTAGAAATTACCACCCCCTAAATTTGTGAAACACTCATGGTGTTAACTAAAGGTATGTTTCATTGTGGACTAGTTGTTGTAGTTACACCACTTTGGTTTGGATTGGATGACACTTGCCTATTATCCACTATGTTTGGCTCATTCATCTGCATAGAAGTAGAAGACACTTCTTTGATAGCTACAGCATTAAACATGTATTCAACATAAGTTATTTACATAAATAGGTCTATACCCTAATTTTATTGGCCTGTCAATTCAATTAATAATCATATCTTTGAAGATAGATAAATAAGTGGAGCATTTGACATGGTCATGTTATTGAAATTATACACTAAGTTTAAATAGGTTTGGTATGCTATCTACATATACATAAAGAGGTCTTCATTGAGGCCCTTTCCTATGACAATCATATGTGTATCTTGATACAACATCATCACTAGAGATTAAGGGTTATTATAAGAGGCATATTCAATATTTTGATTATAAGGCATGTTGTAAGGAACTCTTACTAAACTTGTCAAATTTTTATGGGGGAAGTTTTCTATAAACTTGGCCCCTACCTCTATGTCTCTTATTAAAACTTCATCATTGTTTGCAAGTAAGTGACAGTCAAGAAAATAAGGGTCATAGGATGATGGTATCATAATGTAGTACAATTTTTGTTGGACTTATTCTACAATTGATGGTATGCTAGATGAGTACTACATTTGTCTCTCTTGGTCTTTCTTTGAGTATGGATGCATGTTGACCAAATAGTGAGCTAAAGTATATTGGCTTTGTTCCCCTAATTGAGTGTTTTAATATGGATAAGGATCCATCTCAAAAACTATATTGTCACCATAGGGGTCTTGAATAGAGTCATCTTGTGTGACCACATTATCATATCTTGGATTGTACATGGCCCCACTATGAGTATGGTGAGACATGTTCAAATCAATGATGAATGTTTTTTAAAAATGTTTAGAGTTATATAAAATTTTAAAAGAAATGTCTAAAGTATAAATGGTTTAAACTTGGTTTAGCTTGGTCAAAGGATGGAGATATATCTCCAAAATGGTCTATGATAAACTTGGTATAAAATAGTCCAATGTTAAATGTCTCACAAAAAGGTCAAGTGGATGAACTAAAACTAGAATGCCAAACTCTTGGTTCAAAGTGTTCCAAACAAGTCTAATATAAGAAAATAAAAGATGCTAGGCATTTTGGCCAAATTTGGCATCAAAAGATAGGATCAAAATAGGCATATTCTAGGGCATTTTGAAAAACAAGCACAAAATCTAGACTTTAAAAAAAAGGGTATGATTTAATCTAAAAAATATGAAACACTTTGGGATAAACTAGGCTTTTGACTTTAGATATGAAATTGGTCAATTGGCATAAGACATGAAATAAAAGACATAAATAAGATAGGCTATTTTTCCCAAATCTAGGCATAAATAATAGTTTTCAAATTAGGTAAATAATTAACCTAATTTACACAACCCAAAAGAGAAATATTGATGTCTAGGCCAAAATTACATAAGGAATTAACATAAATCAATCAATGTTTAGATTCAAACTTATCAATAATAATAAAAAAATCAACTAAAGAAACAAGGCTTATTTGAACAAACAACAATCTAGACAAATGTGAATGGCATAATGGTACTAGATAAAGATAAAAAAATGCACATGTTAATTGGTTACAAAAAATGAAACTTTGAAACAAGGAAAATAAGTCTATGAAATTATTCAATAAACATAACGATGTTATAATGCTCTAAATATGTAATCAATGGTTTATTTTAAGGTTCCAAGGAATAAAACATGAAATGGTTTGGGTAGCATAACGTTATCCTCTTCAATCAAATGAGATACACATAAGGATTTATCTAAAAGACTAAGGCAAAGGTATGGTGCCAAATGGGTGACATAACACCTCTTAAAACAACAAAGTGATATACAAGATAAGACTAACTTGGATATGGAATAACAAAAAATAGGTAGATTAGACTCAAAAACCATGTAATAAAAGATAAAATGACATAAACGACTAATTGTAACATCCTAGATCCTATAATTATCAAGGTTACATACTATTATCGAATTCCATCTATGTACGTACTCTTGAAAGGATTTTAAGTGTTAATACATAAATGAAAGTGCATGAAAAATTAGGTTTTTTACACCTCCATTCTTTAAACATATTTTATGATGACATAAAACTTTGGGCTACTTACCCTGCATTAATAGTATTTTTGCAACAAGTGGGGTTGTTCTAAAAACTAAATTTACATGCATTTCTAGATGGTCCCAAGTGTGGCTAACACAAGATATGCTCAAATAATTTTGATCAAAATCAACCAACTTATTGTTAAAATGTCTTGTCCATTTCATAACCACTACATCCATTGCTTGTTTAGTGTAGTGTGATTTTTAAGTTACCCTTATGGTCTGAAGTAGTATCTTACTAATGAAGTTTTCTTAACCACTCAAGTAAATGTCCTAATAAATTGACCTCAATTTGCATACCCCACCATAGAGTCGGGGTAAAATGATGTTGGGATATGAATTCTTAGTTGAATTTTTCCCTATATAGCCCATGAGGATGTGATAAAATCCCACTCAAATGCCAAAATATATGAAAACAAAAGACAAGTGAAAAGACTTTAAGGTCGCATTTAGATCACCCAAACCATGAAAATTTGGAGAGAGCCTTAATGATGTTCTTTTCACACTTTTGAACTAAATTAACTGAGGTAATCAATGAGAATTTTTGTTCACCCATTTTTCCTAAAGGGTATGGGGGGATAATATACATGCATCAATCATTTTTCTAGAACAAACAACTTCTAACAAACAAAAACATAAAATGAAAACTCTCAAGAACATGTAACTATGTGTTTATATTTTATTTTAATGCACCAAAATGAGATGTGTTGTGAAGTTTGGCCCCCTTGGATTTTTTTGAAAGCTTTAAATAAAATGAAAATGATTTAAATAAAAGGATTATTAAAACACCACTTTGAAATGTTAAATTTGCAAGTGAAAAGTGTTTTAAATGTTTCTTTATGGCCTTTGTGTCCTAAAAAACACATTATAAATTCCTTATGATTAGAATAATTTCATGAATAAATAAACCACTTATCAAATTTAGTTCTAGGGTTTACACAAAGTTAAGTACCACATAACATAGAGAAAAATTACAACTATGAAAAAAATGCAATTATCAGTGCAAAAATGCAACTTGCAGGAAAATAGAGTATAAAATGTAATATCACTACACTATTGGAAAAATCACTAATAACATGGAAATATCACTAACTTAAGAGTCATGATATTGTGACTTAACCTATAATGGTTAGCATAACTACTATTGGTCCAGATATAATATCACTGATGGTTAGGTGATATTGTGATTTATGAAATCATGGTATTATGATATCATGACTGTCAGAGTTGTGAGATTATAATATCACAAATTTACATATAGGTAGTAAATAGTTAGCTAAAAATTTGATAGTTAGATTAAAAAGTACTAAAATATAGTAAAAACAATGACTGTGTGAGTTGTGATATTGTCTCAATATCATGACTCTAGAGAGAAAAACTACAATTATAGAGGGCAACTTTGCAACTTCCATAAAAACATCCCTTAGATTATAATTTCCGCTTATTTTGGTCATAAATATCAAATTTTTACATGAAAATAATTATTATAATTATCTTAAAGTCCTTAGGAACAAATTTATGGGGTGAAATTCCCACCAAGCATGTCATTTGTGATCACATGAATCCAAGAAGGGAGTTTAGTATAGTGTTAGTTCAAGTAAGAAAACTCAAATAAAAACACACTAACAGTTACACTCCAATCATATAACTTAGGGGGCAGATTAGTTACAAAATACAAATGAAATCACAACTAAAATATAAAAGACACAAATTCCTTTACCTTCCTTGGGAGCTTCAAATACTTTATTGAGTGGCTTACAAGGCTTGTGCATAAAAGAATTTTTGGCAAATGAATCTTGTTGGATCCTTATCTCCTTGGAACCATTGGTTTTGATGTGTCTTGATGTAAATTATATCAATATTTTGGCATTATAATACTACTTTAAAGGAAATTTTTTCATTATAACACTAAATTAAATGGATTGTCTCTCTCCAAATTTTCATTATAACTTTGGCTTATGAGAGCTTAAAATTCAATACACATGGCATTGTATTTATAGCCTAAGGATTTTAATCTCAATGAAAATGAGTTAGGGTGGAGTTAAGGCTTATAATGGGTTCAAACCTAACTTATGTGAGTTCAATATAACCCTAGTAGAGTTAATAGTTGTTAATTAATCATGATTTGCAATTACTAGGCATGGGTCTCCAAAATGAAATATTTTATGATATTTTCAAAGAATTTGACAACTCCTAGAGGAAATGATGAAAGGCTAGGATATTTTTGAATTTCATTTTCTATTTATTCATTAATTTCACATGGATAATTAAACTAGACATTTAATTTGGTTTACCTTATTAATTAATTTTGATTAGCCATTTCGCTCTTTCAAGATTTAATATTTGTTCATGTGCCTCATTTAATAGGTTCATAGGCCAAATTAACTATTATGATGTTGAAAGATGATTTGGGATGAATCATTGTGATCTTATTATTACATAAGATAGGAAACCCCAATTAGGGATGCATCAACATGATTCTAAGATTTGATGAATGATGCACAAGCAAATTTGGGATGTTCATTAATCTTGGGCTTAATTTGTAATGGTTGGTAGGAATTAGTCTAAAGTCTAGTTAAAGACTATTTGTATCTATTTTTAGGTGTCTATAACACCTAACCTTTCATTTGAGATGATATTAAAGTATTTTCGTAACTTTTTATGAATATTTTTGAGACTCTAGCTAATGTCAGAATTCATTTTCATAGGGATGTGATTTAACTTTTCTAGGAAAATATTAGAGTCTTATTCCTAATTTAGTTAAGGGTATAGTTTAATTAAACTAGAAAATAATATTGGAATAATTAATCTACTATTTTTTAAAATTTAATTATAATTTAAACCTTTCTAAAAATAGTAATAAGTGAAGAGAAATATAACTTATCTTAAACTGGACTAAGACAATTGAGATAATGTCTAGAATTTGCTATGCAAGACTAAGACAGTGTCATAAATAAAGATCTTGATTTTATTTTTTGAGAGGATATATTTGATGAAATAGGACACCATGGGATTTAGCACTATATTCAATTTTTACCACTATTTTCCTTAAGACATGATTTTTCTAGGTTTTATTTGTTGTCTTTGTGTAAGTCTGCCTGTGAAATTTTTGGATAGTAGATGTCTAAAAAACTCCATATAGAGATGATTTAGATTTAAAATCCTAGAATCCATTTTTATTTGAAAAAATTTGATAAAAAGTGGGGTTAGTATGTGTAAGATGCACTGAATATGTATCGACGCCCCTTATGTGGGCACACTACCTACATACTAATACTCTGAAGATGGATCAAGCCATATGTATTTCTCCCTCTTGATGTGATTTGTTCAATAGTTTATATGAAGATGTAAAATGATAAAACTTGATGTGCTTGAGTTGGCTAAGTATTGGTATGACGATTTGGATGTGTTTGTAGCTATATTAGATGGCTATATGTAGATAATAGGGAAATATGCCTAAGTAGTCTTGCTTGCTTTTATGATATTTACCAACCCTTTATAAATGAACTTTGAATAAGATTTTATAGAGATATGTTAGTCATGGTTCAAACATATTAATGTTAGGCTGGTAATAAGAAGGATAGGAAATGGAAGGAAGTGATTGCTAGAGTTAAAGATGAAATTAGATAGGAGCATCAAAAATGAACACCCAAGGGTCTGATGCTATATTCCAAGTTGGGTGTTATTGTCTTAAAGGTACAAGACCTAGGGGGATGGAATCATCATGGGAAAATTAACTTGGCTAATCTTGAATTAGGTTTGAAAATTCTATGGATGACTAGGAATTAGTAAAAAGATGGATAGAAGGGTCATGAGAGAAATCAAGAGGGATCTATGGGTTAGGTGTCACAAGCTAGACTCAAGCTACCAATTTTCACATTTTATATGACTTAATTTACCCCCTGCTCCTTTTTTCTAGTGATGTATCAAATTGAAATACTAGGATAAAGATAAAATAGAAAGTATACATGAACTTAACTATAAAGGTGAAGCCCATGAAGCTATGTGATACTAGGTGTGCATGGAGAGATAACATTGTGAAGTGTAAATCTATAAGAGAAAATAAAGAGTACATCAATTCTTAATAGATATGATATATATAAAATAATAATGTAAAAATATGGGTAAGAGAGTGAGGAATAGAAAGGAATAAATACACTTCACTGGGTACATAAACCAATACAAAACCTATTGTGATGTTGAGTGATGTTGGGTAATGATAAGTATGTGTTGTACCAAGAGTAATATCATGAATAAATATGAGTTCTCAATTCCCTAAGAGTGGCTCAATAATTTAAAGACTATCCCTTTAGCTCCATCATCACCCACTAAATGAAGTTATGTGATCATGTGTGTGTTAATCAATGTTTGGACCATATGTCTAACCCATCTAAGTAGGTGGCTCAAGATACAAAGGCTAGCTAGTCCTTTGGATCCATTATTAAACCATGAAATGAAGCTATGAACTAATACTAGTATGAAATGTGTGTCATATGAGATGGATCTAGAAGCCCATGAATCTTCTATAATCTGATAATGTGGTGTGGATAGTTGAATGTGTGTTGGAAACTAGGCCACTCTTAGCCACTCAGCAAAGGTGGAGATTAGGCTTGTATGAAAGCCACTCTAAAACTAGGAAATAGGATTATGTGTAAGCCACTCAAAAATGATTCCAACCACCTATAAATGGAAAAAGGAATGAAACTATTGAGAATACCAAGTTAATATATTGAACTCAAAAATAAAAGAAGCCAATTGTGTTATACACATTACCTGCAATCACTAGTGTTTAAAACATGGATTCTGATTAGAAGTTATATCAACTACCCAATTTAAAACTAGAATCAAGATCCATCATACCATTAATGATGCCCCTATATCTAGATTCTCGAATAAAACTTGTACTAAAATTTCCCAATCTAAACTAAACTATAGCTGACAAAATCATAACTAAACTTACCTTTCTGTCTATTTTTGGAAAATCTAGGTTTTTTATATTTAGATAGAAGTGCTAAAAACATGACACTATTATTTTATTATGCATTCTAATTATGGTGCTCTTGTGCTTTGCTATTTTTGATTAGTATTCTATATTTGTCACTATGTTTTTGGTTTGTTCTGCCTAGTTAGGGTTTTAATTGTTGTTCATAGTGTTTTGAAAACTAATTTATGATCAGTAAAGGGTTCTGATATTTTTGACAAAACCCCTATTTTCCCCCCTTATTTAGAGGGTAGGAATGAATACACTTGAAATAAATATCCCTAAAAGTGTGTTATGCTACAAAATACATGATTTAGCAATGATAATCAACAAGATATCTCAAAATATAGCATGGTTTGTAATGGAGATTGTTAGATCAAAAAGGGTATACCTAGATAGATATAACAATTTAATATAATGTGAAATATATTTAACTAAAATTGAAAGTGTTATTTTTTAGTTGTTAAGGAGGGTTGATGCATGATATTCACCATGGCATCCAAGAAAGAAAGATAATGTATGATGTGGATCATGGCATTACAAATCATTGAAAAGACAATAAGAAACAATCATGTAAGGTAAGAAGCAAGAAGCATACAAGAGTGGCCAAAGGGCCAAGTAAGCAAGGGACATGGTCACATGTCACACATAATATAAATCAAGCATAAAAGACATTTTCAAATTCCAAATAAACATATAGTTAGAAATAAGCAAGGTTGGCATGAAATCCATAATCACAAAGAAGAATATAGGTAAAGGACATTGTAAAATATCTTAAGACACACACAAGAAAAGAAACAAAGTAAATTGGAAAATGTCTTAAGTCATAAACATGACATAAAATAGGAATTGAGAAATGTAATCACATCTAACTATGAAAATCAAGAAAGGAAAACATGTAAATACTATAAATATAATCGCGTGTAAATAATCAAAGTAAGAAGTGAAAGTATGAAAAACATGTAATACAAGGCTAGGGATATTCTAAGAAATATGTAAGTGTTATATAATAGTGAGTGTCGATAGAGTAATCTATATAATATAGTGAGTAATGTACATCAACATGATAACTAGAGTGTGTGGTGTAGGAATGAAATAACTTGGATGGTGTAGTCATGTCAAAGATGCCCCCAATGGGTAGATATATAGATGTGTGTCTTGAATATATGAATTAGTATTCCCCCTAAATGGTTAGAGTGAAGAAATAAAGGATTTGGATGTCATTATACACACTCAAAGAAGATCAAGTGAAGCATTATAATGTAGATAAATTGACAAACAATAGAATATAATAACAAATGTAAGTATAACATGGTAGTATAAATATAAAGCATGGAGAATTCATACAATTTACATGTTTTTGTGTTTTTTAATTATTTGAATGTTCTTAGATTTTGATATTTGAATGTTTTTGGATTTTGAACTATAAGCTATGCACAATCAATCATGAAGAGTCTATGTACAAGAATTTGAAAAGAAGTTATGTAAAAACAACTAAGGATAAATGATACTAACTGATGAGTCTCATAAGAGACTCCCTATCATGGTGTCTTGTATAGATGAGAGGGATCATGCGTGGTTGTGAAGCATGATGGAATAGGTGAGACTATGAATCTAAAAGCTATGTATGATGTAAGTACTCTAAAATCTTTGAAATGGAAATTGACTATGAGGTCCTCTTATAACTCTAAGAAGTGGATATAACTTTGGAGTTCTTGGAGATGTATCTAGTGGTAGGAAAATCTCTCTAAACATGTTCTCTATGTGTATAGGTGTGAGACCTCAATGATACTACCCTGAGTGTGAACATTATAGTTGGAAACTATCTAGAGTTATGAAACTATGGCTATTCTAAAAGATACCTCTTTGTGTTGACTATGTATGAATCTAAACTAGAGGAAGAATTGAAACTGGTGAAAAAACTAAAATTGGTGGTGGAACTAAAACTAGTGGTATAACTAAAATTGGTGACGACAAAATAGTAGATGGCTCTGAAGTAAGGAGTGGTAACTCATATGGAGCTCCACCAACTATACCAACATGATTCACATGAATTAATTTCATGAATATATAAAATGTAGAAGGTACTACTCAGAGTTTCTAAATCCATGTTCAACCAAGTAATATATCAAAAACTCCTACACTAGAAATAATAGTAAATTGTGTGACCAAATGTGTTGGACTAACCTATAGATAAAGTATAATCTTACCCAATGAAATTTGTATGTGCTCACTAAATCTAATGATAATTGTGTTTATATGTGTAATATCCTACTATAAATATCCCAAATGCTACAATAATGTCATAGTGTACATGTTTACACTAGATCCATTATCTATGAGAACACTCTGAATAGGATGATTATGAATGTAAGCTTTGATAGAGAGTGCATCATAATCTGAATCATCCTCAAATATCTCATGCTTTGAGAAGGAGATGGAATGTCTAATTGAAACTCTAAAATTTTACACACCCATCATGTTACTCAAAATGTGTAGCACGATTGAGGGTGCCTAATATGTAGTTGGTCAGAGGATGTGCATGATATGCATGGTAAACACATGATGTATCCCCTATCTCTTATTTAGAATGTTATGGGAAAGGATATTAAAATGTCTTCAAATCTTTGTCCTATGTTTACTTGTCTTGAGGAAGCTCAACTAAAGTGCTAAGATCAATAAAATTGCCATCTATCAACTTATGTATCTTATGTTTTAAACTGATGCATCTATTTTTTGTATGGCCTAGTTCCCTATGAAAATTACAAAATGAATTCTAATCATCTCCCTATGGAAGAGGATTTGTTGGATTAACTTCTTAAATAAAAGGGAGAAATATGATATTTTGTTCTAATAATTGTTGTAAGACTCTGACTGGAGCTATTGGTAGATTGTTAAAAGTTCACCATGGAGGTATTGATAAAACCACTTTCTCATGGGGCTCTAAAGATACATTGATTTTAGGTTGATTTTTATTCTTCATATCATTGACCTTTAATTTATATGGGAATTTGTTGTTACTCTTTTTTTTCTTTTGATATACTTGTGTACTTGAGTTTACTCATTGAAATTAGTTTGACTTCCCTTTTCTTTAGTGTATGACATAACTCAGTGAAAGAAGAGACTTTTTTGAGCATTATTGATTCATGTAAGGTTCGTAGAAGACTCTTTTTTAAAAGATCTTATAACTCGTGATTGGCCATGGGGCTAGTCATCTTAGCCAAGATAGTCTTATATCAAATAATATAATATGTAAGATGCTCATTTGACCTTTATTTATATTATGTAACTTGGGCATAAGAAACCTTATCACTGATGTTAATGCTAAAATGAGCTAGGAACATGTTAGCTAAAGGATTAAATGGATTGATCGACTGATTTAGTAGACTATAGAACCATTATAAAACATAATCCTTTAAATTTAGTGGAAATAGATTGGTTAGTAGACAGTCATTTGGTAGATAGTTTAATCATGCTATATGAAAATATCTCAAATATGTCTCTAGATCACCCTTTACATCATATAGAGTGATCCTGGGTTGAAAAAAACCTTGTAACAAGGGTGTAGAAGTAATATGACATGCCAATGGTGTATTTAGTAGAGAAAAACAATCCAAGGCCTATGTAGGTCTAGAATCACCTTGTTAAAGATGTATCACCTTGTATTGAAGAGATTTTATCTCTTGCATAAGGGCTACCACATCAAGAGACAAAGATGTACTAGTTGTAGCTAAAGATAGCATAGAGGCAGGGTGGGCTACTATAAGGGGTTGTTGAGACATACTTACCCACATAATTTCATGTATAACTATATGATTTGTGGCTTTATAAGATTGATCATTGTTCACATTTTATTTTTCTTCTTATAGTATTTTAAGCATGTCATCTTGCATATTAGGATGTTTATTTAAAAGGTCTTGAAGTTCCCTCTTATCAGTTTTATCAAAACTAGTATATTGGACCATTGTTAAAGTAGGAAAACAAACAAAAAATTGATTGAATTTTTTGTAATAATTTGTAATAAGCAAAGTGTAAACTATGAATTTGACTAAGAAGAGGAGATTAGTATGGTGTTAGTGAATGAAACCAAATCAAAAACACACTAAGCTAATATATTCATGCCTAGTTACTAGGGTGAGCTTAGTAACAAAAACAAATGATAAACACAACTAAAAAGTAAGGAAAAATAACACAAATTCCTTCACCTTCCTTGGATGCTCCAAATGCCTTTGTAGTAGTGGCTTGCTCAATTTTATGCTCATGAAGTCCTTGGCACATTTGGTTTGTGGTTTGGCTTGGCTTGGAATAAATTTAGCATGGTAACAATAGTTGCTTGAAGCTTTTGGAACCAATCTTAAATTATAAATTTTCATATATTAAGTTTAGAAATGATGTGGTAAGGCCTCCTATTTATAGATTTTTGAGATTGATGAGAATCAACCTAAACTATCCATGCTAAGATGAAGATGTGTGGTTGAGGAATAGTTTATTTATTTTTAATTAAGTTTATAATTATCCTCATCATGGCATTGGAAAAAGAGGAAATTAAGAGGCATGGAGGGTATTGATGAGGCATGGAGAGCATGAATCCTGATATTTGTGATATTTATAGCCTAGGGATGTCTTCTCAAAAAATGAGGTCACCTGATGATGTAGATATTCAATATTTATTTCCAAAACAAATTATTCAACAAGTTTCCATGGAATTCTTGATTAGGCTCTAATTTTGTTTAATTAGCTCTTAATCATGTTTAAGTACTTTGTGCACAAATTGATCAGAATGCCTTGTTATTGGTCCAAAATTTAACTAGATCAAAATTATAAGGTGATGTTAGATGTATTGGTTCCATTATACCCTTTAGTATATTATAAATAATAAATAATAAAGGCACGTGTCTTGTGTAAGAGATTTGATAGGAAATATCAATCTAGAGCACCTAGGTGTAAAATTGATATTTTGACTCAAAATGATATGATCAAAGTTAGCTGGCTCATAAATTGCATTGCCCCATTTAGGGATACACTAGCCAAAATTGGTATTTGAATATGTTATTTTCAAATCTTTTAATTTGATTTAGTGTTTTTAGGCCAAATTATGTATTTTAAGTGGAATTTGGCCAAAAGCCTAGTTGGAGGTTATTGATGGCCATATTTAGGTGTCTAAAGTTTGCCCATATTTGGGAAGGTGTTTTAAACTATAAGCACAATAATATCTTCTCAAATAATGCAAATTTCATGTATGCCTACAACTTTAATGATGATAAACTAACTATATGATGCCCCCTCGAGGGAATGATTGGTGTAAGTAGGTCTGCAAATAGTCCCTTGATAAAAATCAAAATGAGGGAACCAAAGAAAAGAAATATGATGGGGTGAAAACATAATGATATTGAAAAGATAGTCAAAATCATTGAGAATGCAAGCGGGATGGTGTACAGTGGCTTTCCCAAAGACATTTATAAGCATTGTAACCGAATAGTGGAAACATGGTATGATAAAACAATGATTTTCCCAAAGGTGGTTATAATCATTAAGAAGATGGAGTTGCCATAGTGAGGATATAAAAACAAGATAATAACATGACCTTGTATGGGAATAAAAAGGGAAGTGGTGACAACACAATGATTTTCCCAAAGGCAGATATAATCATTAAAAAATGCAGGTGGGATGGTGTGTAATGATTTGCTCATAGGTGGTTATAGTCATTGGACCCCGCTTATGGCAAACATAATAAACTTGGTTGAGGATGATGATAAATTCATAAAGAGGGTAATGATCAATTGGAATAACCTACTAATAAGGAGATGCTCATCTGAAGTAATAAATGTTGAATTTTTTTCATGTTTAATTACTATATTTGGGATATAATTAGGATGGAATCAAGATGTCGGTGCCAAAGAGATGATGCCATTGATGAATAGACTTTTTGAAGCTAAGGTTTTTTGTAGTATATGTTAGTAGGAATCATTGTATAACATCATGAGTACTTGGCCAAAATATGCATAATGACTAACTTTTATAATCTAATAATAAATAGAAAATAATACACCAATGATAGAAACCATGATGACAATGTAAACATATGAGTATGGATGGATTTGAGTATAAGTTTTGGAAAGGAATCACTGAATGAACACATGTAAACTAAATCAAGGTAATAGTGCTAAAAGCAAACAAATAGGTAGACAACTAAACAAAATCAGTAGAAACAAACAAATAATGAAATAGAAACCATACAAACATTACCTCTAGAAAATAGGTGACAACTAAACAAATGAAAAAAATGGGGGAATATTAGAAGAGGAAGGGGGTGGCCAAACTATCTCCATATGCACTAGGTAAGTGGATGATACATACATAGTTCTATGGATGTAATATCCAAGAATAAAACTTTAGGCCAAATGTAGCTCTCCTAGGGAAGGGGAAGAATGTGATAACTAAGGAAAAAAAACATAATGGATGTGATATAATAAGAGGAATGGTCTTGAAAAATAGCAATTTCATGAGAGAAAAGGACAAAAAATATGGATAAACTAAGTGATAAGTTATTTGCTTGTAACTTAGTAAGGGTTCCGAGAATCCTTAACGCAAAGAAGTGCTTAATGTTCTCATTTTTTTCTAATGATTTTTCAAATGTTTTTGGAATTATTTTATAGTATCTCAACTCAATCGAGAATGATGAGACACTAAATGGTTCAAGCTCACAAAATGGAAATATCATTTAAACTATGGTTCCTCATAAAATGATGAGAGTGTTTAAACTAAGGTTGCTCATAAAATAGTGAGAGCATTCAAACCTAGGTTGCTCACAAAATGTTGAGAGAATTTAAACTAGGGTTGCTTGAAAAATAATGAGAGCATTCAAACTTAGATTGATAAAAAAATGGTGAGAGTATGGTGGGAAGGGTGACTGAGATGACCTCAAAAAGTATCAAGCATTTCGTACATATTCCTATAGTAGCACCTCAAGTAACTATATTTCTACCTTACAATGGAAAAATTTGACTAGTGTATTAGTCAGTTCAAACAAAATAGGCATAGTTGGTGAAAAGGCATGGTATGGTATAGGAGATGGCAAGTTGGTATGTCAAGGCTCAGTAAATAAATGTTGCCCCTAGTTTGCCCATAGGTGATTATAACTAGGACACAATAACATGGGTCAATGGTACTAATTTTACCACAAGTGGTTATAATTAGTATCAAGATTGGTAATAATAAAGAAAAAATAAATGAAGGATGCAAAAACCACAACTTCTATCATACTACTCCAAAATATGATCTCTATCTAAAATACTTAAAACAACTACTGAAACTAATTAGATTCTTTAGTGTTGAAAATGCATAATGATAGGCAAAAACCAAGGTCAAATGAGATAGGCTTTAGAATATAGTTGGTTAGTATATCAGTAATAGAAAGTGGTTATAACTAATAGGATGGCTAAGAATGATATTTATACAAAGAAGAATAGTGAAAAAATGACATAACTAAAATGGTCCTTATAGATAATACACCATAGTGCTCAAGCGTAGTACCGCTTGAGGTGAATAATATTCATCAGCTCTAGATCTTCATCTCCATCTGGTGTGGCAAGCATGTATCCTTCTAATCCATAATATATGGTAATGATGAAAGACCCTATACATTTTGGCTTGAATTTTCCTTTATGCTTTTTCTCAGTTGTGGTATTCTTTTGGTTTTCTTTAAGAATAAGATCGCCATGTTTAAATGTTCTATAGTTGAAACATTGATTATAGTGGCATTTGAGTATATTATGATATACCTAAAGATTATTGAGCACAGTCATGCATTTCTCATCAAGTAGGTCTAGCTCTTACAGGTGAGCTATTTGATAGTCATGATCATCTCATACATGCTTAAAAGATATGCATAGTGAAGGAAATTCAACCTTAATGGGAAGGATGGCTTTAGTACCATAAACAAGTGAATATGGAGTGGCTCCTATGGGGGTATTATGGTTATTATGGTATGCCCAAAGGGTAGGGAATATCTGTAGGTGCCAATCATGACCAACATCATTGACAATATTTTTTAGGATGTTAATAATTATTTTGTTTAATGCTTTGGCCTGACCATTGCCCTGAGGGTAATAGGCTATAGAAAAATGTTGTGTGATGTTATACTTGGTACATATTTGTTCTACATATTTGTTTTTGAATGATCATCCATTATCAGATATAATGTTAGAGGGGATACCATAGCAAAAAATAAGATGGTTGAAGATGAATTTGGAAATTTTATTTCCATCCATGTAAGTGAGGGGTATAGCTTCAACCCACTTAGTGAAATACTTGAATGGTAATAAGGATATGTTTATGGCTATCAAATGAAGTGGGGTTGATCTTCTCAATGAGGTCAAGTCCCCATGTAGAAAATGGCCATGGTGTTAATAATAGTTTCAAATTTTGGGCTGGGGTATGAATCAGATTAGCATGCCATTGACATTTATCATATTTATTTACATATACAATGGTATCTGCATCCATCATGAGCCAATAATAACTAGTATGTGATAGATTTTTGGATAGGAATACCTCGCTAAAATTAACTCCACATACTCCTTCATGAACTTCTCTTAACTCTAATGTAGACTATGCCAAAGTTAAATAATGAAGTAGAGTTCCATCAAAACTATGATGGTAAAGGGTGGATCCAAGTAGAGTATAACGAGTGGAATGATGAATAAAGGATTTGGGTTTTTTTGAGATAGGTTAGGTGGCAGAAATTGATCATGAAGGTATTTGTAAAGGTCTAATTACCAGATAGAATTAGGACAAATAATATCACAAATAATTACAATGGTTGAAGATTCATGAGCTGGTGATAAAAAATTCTTGTATTTATTTGTCAAACTAGAGAGCCAGTAATAGCCATGGCATCTATAATTCTATTACCATCCCTTGGTATCTGCTCAAATTGAATGTTGGTAATTTATTGCTCAAGAGTGTCAACCATGGCTTTATATGGAACCGGCTTATCATCTTTGGTCTAAAAATGATCTATGACCTGATGGATGAATAACTATGAATTACCATAAAATTAGAGATGAGATATGTTCCAATGCACTTCCTGTCAAATTCCTAAAACAAGTGTTTCATACTTATCTATGTTGTTTGTTCAAATAAAGTTGATTTTAAATGATTTAGGGATTAGATCCCCATATGGTGTAATAAATAAGAGGCTTGCCCCTGATCTATTTGTAGTAAATGAACCTTAAAAAAATAGATTCTAGTTCTCCTCCTAAATAGGTGTGTCAATGATGGTCATTATGGATTCATCAAGGAAATTAAATGTGATTTTTTTTTGTCTACAAGGGTTGCTCCATCAAGTTGGTCTACAAGAATTATCCCTTGATTGCCTTTTGATTGACATATTCTATGTCAAAATCACTAAGAAGCATGATCCACTTGGCCATTATACCTTGTAAAGTTATTTTAGATAGTAGATACTTGAGCAGATCTACTTTTGAAATGACCATGGTCTTATTGTTTAGCATGTAGTGACACAATTTTTGAGCTGTGAAGACCATAGCCAGACAAGCTTTTTCAATAGGTGTATAGTTATGCTCATATGTAACCAAGGTACATCCTAGGTAGTATACAACACGTTATTTTCCATTGTTATCATGTTGAGCAAAAGTGCCCCTAAGGCATTATTGGTAGCTGATAGATATAACAAGAATGACCTTCCTGGCATAGGAGGTAACAAAATAGGTGGATTGAGTAGATAGTCCTTGAGTTGTTTAAAATTTGTTTAGCAATGGTCATCCTAGTGAAATGTAACTCCCTTATTTAGAATATGTGTAAATGGATGACACTTATCTAATAACTGAGAGATAAAACATCAAATTGACTAGATTTTTCCCTATAAACTATGGAGTTGCTTAAATTGATTAATGGTGGCATCTGGATTATAACATTAACTTTATCTAGATCAACTTCAATACCTCTATGAGGCATGATGAAGCCAAGTAATTTACCTAAGGTTACACTAAATAGACATTTATTTTGTTTGAGTCTAACTTTATACTCTCACAATATTTCAAATATCTTACATAACACTATTGGATGGTTGGCCCTAGTTTTAGATTTTCCTAATATGTCATCGACATAGTCCTCAATAATATGCATCATATCATGTAATATCTAAGTCATGGCCCTTTGATATATAGCTCTAGCATTCTTAATGCCAAATGGCATTACCTGATAATGAAATGTTCCCCATAGAGTGGTGAATGATATTTTATGTTGGCCTTTTGGTGCTATTCTAATTTTTTTGTATCCTAAAAAGTTATCCATGAGTGAAAGCATTTCGTAACCTACCATGGAGTTGATGATCATGTCAATATTAGGAAATAAAAACTCATCCTTAGGACAAGTTTTGTTGATGTCTCAAAAGTCAATGCAAATTATAACTCCTTCAAGCTTCTTGATAATAGGTACAACATTAGATATCCACTCTAAATAGTCAATAGATCAGATACATCCTACTTCAAGAGTTTTTCCATCTCTTTCTTTACCAAGAAAATAATGTGAGGATTCATCTTACATAGCTTTTATTTTACTGATTTGGCATTAGGATTGACCACAAGGTGGTGTAAAACCAAGGTGGGGTCTAAACCTAGCATGTCAAAATAGGCCAATGGAAAGATATCTAAAAATTCTCTCAATAGAGCTATAAAGACTTCATGTTCCTCCTCAGTGAGGGATGCACCTAATTTTATCCATTTGGGCTCTGATGGAGTACTGATGTTTACCTCTATTGTATCTTTTATGAGAAGGTTTAAACCATCTTTTAGGATAGTAGGTAAATACTAGCACTATTACATTATATCAAGGTCTTCTTCTAGGACTTCTTCTTCAATGTCTCCTAGGCATGATAAATCTGAGTCCCCTAATGGGAGATCTGGCGATGTGACAAAAATAGTTGTAAACTCTTGAATAATTTGATCAAATACTTATTATTGTGAAAAAATTAACTTGGATCCATAGAAAAGTGCATCATTAGTGGTCCCTTGGTCTAAATTCAAATAAAAATGACCACCCCCATCTAATGGCACCTAAAATAGGTTTTCACCACTACACTAGCATTTATCTTTACTTTTTCCCTCATCAAAAATCACCTCAAAGAGGTTTTCACTTTGGAACCTGAATATTTTATATACTTATTTTTGGCTAAGGTTGTTCACCCACTCTCCAAAATAGGCTTCAAGATCCAATGCAATTGAGAATCCTAACATATGATCTCCCAATGGAATGTTGTCCCTAAGGCCTACAAAGTCATAGAATGCCTCATCATTTTGAAGCTCATCAATTAAAAAATTAGATTATTATTGGTCCCAATCTATTAGTTGGGGATAATATAATAAAAATGGGTTGTAATGAATGATCAAGGTAAGGGTATAAATGTCATTATTGTCAAATAGGTTGGTTTCAGCTAGGTCATCAAAGGTGAGGCTATGAGTGGACTCTACTTCACTGTCAGCATCATCATCACTAGTCATTGGTGATGGAGTTTAAATAATATATGTGGGGTCACCCCCAAGCGGTTTAAAACCAAGTCCATACGATCTTTCATACTTATTCATGGAAATTGGCTCAATGATTCCTTGTTGATTCAGTCTGAGGCCTCTACATTCATAATCTTGATACTCCATGATCATATTAGGAATAGGATATTTTGTTTTTTTATAACAAGAAACTTAGTTTTCATTGTACAACCATGATTCATCCCCTTCAAGAGGGTTTGGTTCTAGGCATAATGCTAGTATAAATATTATAAGTCCCTTAGCTTTATTCTTTTATTGCCAATGCATGTGTGGAGTGAATTTAAGTCACCCAAAGGTCTTCAAATTTTGTAGAAGATTATTAATATAGAAGGTATCATGGGTCACATACTCCCCTGGTGCATTATCTAAAATGGTAAAATGATTAGAAGCATCAGGAGGCAGCATGTGGGAAAGGGAATCCAAGGTATTAGGATCTATGAAGTTATCTTGTGAAGCATCAATAAGTACAGCCTTTTCTTTATCTTGCTTGGAACTTGGATTCATGTCATACTAATAATTATACCTTTGAAACCCAACCTCAAGATGTTTGTAGTGTTTATATAGGTGTAAATCTCTTTAAATATTCACTTTCATCCTTGAGTGGGAGAACTTGATACATTGGTGCAACATTGATGGGACTACACAAATCTCATGTAACCAAGGCCTACTCAGAAGCATATTATATGAAAACTAAAGATAAAACACATGGAAAAGTGTATCATGGGTAAAAGGCCCAATGATAACTAACAAGATAATGGTGCCTTGTGATTCTCTTTTTTTATTGTCATAGTCTTTGATGGTTATCATTTATAGTTTGAGATCTCTCATTATGTACCCAAGAAACTTGATGAGCATTAGAGACACTATGTTGAGGCTTGATCCATTGTTTATAAGGACACATTTCTTTTTATGCCACTTTATATAAAATTCTATGTATAATGGGTTATTATGGAGTAGGCCAAGGGAAGACATATCACTTTGGTTGAATGTGACTTGTTGGGCTAGAGCTAGGTGTCCAACCAAATCTTGAAATTTATCAAGTGATATGTCACTATAAATATTGGATTGGGTTAAGAACTCATTCAATATGTTCTTGTGGATTATTGATGTTCATAGTAAATCTAAAATAAAAATTTGTGTTGGTGTCTTCTGTAATTATTCCACAATATCAAACTTCTTGTCTTGGTCAGTATTGAATGGTTTATTTTGAGGTTCAATGGTTGGTTGAATGATAGGCAAAGTGGTAGATGGTTATGGTCATGGGATGGTAATCTTCAACCTCCAAGTTGTGATTGCACAATTAGGATTAGATACTAGACCATTATTATAAACAAATGTTTGGAATGGTGTGGGAATAGATAAGATAAGTATTAATTACTGGTGCACTTGTATGTGGTCATGTGGCAAAGATGAGTTATCGATATAAGGTCTAAAAGGAGAAGTCCTAGATTTTTGGTTTACCTATATGCACTCCCAGGTCAAAGAAGGTTATTAATGTAATTTGGTTGAATGTTATTATTTAGCAATGGTCTAGGCTAATTAGTGTTTGGTCTAGGATTAATGGAGATGTTATTAAAACTACCCCCTATAATATGACCTACAACCCTGTTGTAGTCATGTGCAACTGCATGGTGAGTTTTTTGGTTGTTACCATTTTGATCTTGGTTTTGTCCATTATTCTATCATTTTGGGTTCTAATATTGATTTTTTTGATTCTACTAGTTCAGTCATTGATTTTGATACTATTGATTTTGTTGTTGCATTGGCCATTATTGTTGTTATTGTTGATTGTTTTGTGCATGTTGATTGTTATGTTGAGGAAAGGGATTTTGATAAATCCCAAGAGTTTGATTGGAAGTGGATTCACCATTATCTAATGTTATCTCCCCATTCTCCAACATATTCTCAATTGTATTCCTGATTTGGACACATCTTCATAGATTATGCCCATTGACCCGATGATATTCATAGAATTCATTTCATGGTACCAATCACGATAAAGAATGATTTGGGGATAATAATTTGGTATAGGATAACTAATTAGATTAGTGAAATCAAGCTTATGAAATATATACTCAATAGGTTCTCATAGGTCACTAAAGACATGACATGCAGGAATAGTTCTCTTAAGAGGAGGGGTTTTCAATGGTAAAGGTTATTGTATTTATTGTCTAGGTCTTGGTTTTTGTGCTTGTGGGATTAGTTGGAGAGGTTGTTGGGTAGGAGTTAGCTAAAAATATGGTGCAAATGACATTTACACCATTTGGACATGATGTGACTCAATTACTCCATTGCCCATAACATTCCTATTACAGTTAAATTGGTTTGGTCTTTCTTGGTTATTAGCCTATGTTGATTGTGATGCTTACACTTGTATTGGATGTTAGTTTTGACCATTTCCTTGATTGGTACTTGGATTATGATTAGTTGAATTAATATTGATGATGCCTTTATTAATAAGATCTCACTCAATCAACAAGCCTTTGTTGATGATTTACTTAAAAGTATGTGCATATTGTAGCTCTAGATGATATGCTATCTCACTATGAAAATTTTTAGTAAACACAGTGGCTAATTTTTTATCTAGTTTATTATGGATGAAATGGCTTGTAAGGGCTCTCCATCACTGTAGATAACTTGAAAAACTCTCACCACCTTTTTGCTTTGCTTGAATTAAGTCAAATAATGAAATCTCATGCTCGAGATTAGATGAAAAGTGCTACATAAACTTTTTAGACAGATCAATAAAATATGTCACTGAATTCTTGGGCAACATTAAAAACCACTCTAAGGTTTATCTAATCAAGCTCCTTGGAAACAACAAGAAAAGGTAAATGTCACTATATGCCACTAGTTGACATGTGATAAAAAATTTAGTTAAATGGGTGTTAGGGTCACTTTTCCATTTCTATTTATCAAATTTGAATGGTTCCTATCCTAGAGGAAATGGTATCTACAAATACTCCATGTTGAATAGATAGGAACACACGTCATCCAAATTAAAAATTTTAGTCTATTTTCTAGCATGAATGGCAACAATTTCATCCTTCATCTATTACAATTCTTGGGATAAGAAATTGGAATGAACATTGATTTGAGTGAGAGTATTAGTTTGGATAGATGGTTGGTAGGTCATAAGTGGGACACTTTGACTAGGGTATTATGGAAATACTTGTTGGGGTATATTGGTTTGGATAGAAAATGGACCAAGAATCTGCATACATGGATTAGAGTGCACTTGGAATTATATGTTTGGTTGCATGATATTTTGGTTTGGGTTGGTGATGAAGGTTTGAAAAAGAGGGCTTTGTAGTTGGGATGGAGGGATATAAATATATTGTGCCTACCATGGCTAAAAAGGGACATATTATTGACTAATCAAACCTTGTTATTGAGTGGGAACTTATGGACCAAGACCCTGTCTCTAAATTTGTGGCACATTTTGAACCAATGGTTTTCTAGTAGGTACATGAGAAATATGGGAACCTACTTATTTCATGAATCCTTGTGGGGAAGTGAAATTAGGTTACAGATTCAACATTTGTCATTGCCCAATATTTGAACATTGTTAACTAGTCAATTCTTAGTTTTAGATTAGTACATTATTCTTTGATTGAAGAGGTATGTTTATCTTTACCTAGTGAGGTGGAACATTAGTTTCTCTTGATTGAGGTGGTAATGTATTTCTCCTCTATTGTGATGGTATACTAGATTTTTCCTACTATTGTGGAATAGTACTCGTTACTTCTTGAGGAGGAGTAAGATTCATCACAATTTGTCATTGAGGCATGGCATTGGCCATTGTTTGACTACCTAATCCCATAAGTTGTACACTTGAGGAAGCAACTAGTTGAGGTTGGGATGTAGAAACTCCTACTCCTTGGTATGATGATCCATTCATGGTATTAACTATAGGCACATGTTTTTGGGTAGTTGTTTGTGTGTTAGTACCACTTTGATTGAGATATGGCATTGTTTGCACATTGTCCACTATATTTTTCTCATTATTCTATATAGAAATAGAAGACACTTCTTCAATAATGGGAATATATATCAAGTTATCTACCAAAGTGTTTTACATGAATAGGTCTAAACTCTGATTCTATTGACTAGTGAAATCTATCAAAAATCTTGTTAAAGGAACTAAATTAATAAGAGGTTTATTCACCATGTTCATCTAATTGAAATTGCATGCTAGATTTAGGTAGGTTTGATATGTTATTTGAATTTGATTAAAGTGGTCTTCCATGATGTATTTTCTTATATTAAGTAGATTAGGGTTTAGATATGATGTTTGGACTAGATCTAAAGGACTGATAGAACAAGCCTGTTGATCATAAATTATGTTATGTGGCATTCTTACTAGGCTTGGTAAATTCACATGAGGTAAGTCTAATGGAAAATTGACCCCTACCTTTATGGATCTAACAAAAATTCCATCTTTATTCTCTAATAAATTTCACTCAAACAAAAATGGATCATATGTAGAAGCCATATTAGTAGAATATGACTGTTGAAGAACTGGGTTGTCCACTATGGGTATTGTAGCTAGGTATTGTGCAGTTTGTTCTTGGTCTTGTTCTAAATAAGGTGGTGTGTTAACCAAATAATTATCCAAGGGATCTTGGGTTTGTGCCCCTAATTAAGTATTATAAGAGGGATAAGAATCTATCTCATAAGGAATATTATCTATGTAGGGGTCTTGTACCATTTCTTCCTACACAACCACATTACTAATCCCCATATTGCACATGAGTCCACTACAAGTGTAGGAATACATATTGAGGTCCATATCCAATGAATTATTTATAAAAAGATAAAATAATTCCACAAACTATAAAAAGGATAATGTCTAAAATAAATGATTTTCAAACTTGGTCTAGATTCATCAAAAGGATCAAAAGGTTTATGCAAATATTTAGTGAAGAAACAAGCTAGCGTTAAATGTCCAGTGTCTCGCAATTCACACAAATATGAGCAAGTAAATAGGCTGAAAATTGAAATGCCAAAATCTAAGGTCAATTTTTTTTCAAATCAGTCTAATCTAAGAAATTAAAAGTTGCTAGATCTTTTAGTCAAATTCATCATCAAAAGCTAGGCTCAAACAAGGCATGTGCTAGGACTCTTAGCCAAATGACATCAAAATCTAGACTTTGAAATAGATGAAAGTTTTAATCTAATGGATTTGAAACTATTCTAACAAACACTAGGCATTTGATTCTTGGACATGAACTCGATCAACTAGGTATAAGGTATGAAATAAAAGTCACTTTAGAGATAATTTATTTTCTCATAAATAATGGTATAAAACTTGGTCCTTTTGACAAATAAGCTAGACAAAAGAGAATGGTATAACTATGTTAGACAAAGGATCATAAAATTACACTCAAATTGGTCTAAAAATGTAGGAACAAATTTAAACTCTATACAGGAGGGTCTATGAAACAATATTTGAATTTTTTTGGGTAGCATAATGATGTTACACTACCCAAAAGGTGTGGCTAAATGTTTGTTTAAAAAACTCTCTAAGGCAAAGATAGTTTCCCATAATTTTCATAGTATAACACTAATTTTATTAACTCAAAATGTTGTGCTGCATCGACTCAGAGTGCAAGTGTTTATCATAAAATGGCTTAAGTATATCAAGTGGTGATAATGATCTTGAGTCTAAAATGGCCTTCAACCCAAATTGGAAATTGAACCAAACTTCCCTCAAGTTTAGTGAAAATCACAAATCCACTTAACACAACAACCCTATGAAATTATAGAGGTGGAATTTCAAATTTAGATTATAAATGAATGACTTAAACAACTTTGGCAAAGGTATAGACTCAATTGGGCAATGTAATTGCACCAAAATGGATGATATGACTTTCAAGTTTTGATGAAATTTGAACAAGAAAAATTTGATGATTTCACATGGGAAACATAATGCCTCTTTGGTAAAAGGAAAATAAGGACCATGTGTTTTGATTTAGAATTATTTTTTTACACCATGTTTTTGACTCTAAACAAGACTAATTTAGGATAAAACCCAACTAATTAATCTCTCTTGGATCCTAAACTAATAAGGTTGCTTGATATTAATGTAATCCATTAATATACATCATTTGAGAGGATTTTAAAGTGTTCATCCAAAATTAAATGTCCATTATATAGTAGTGTTTTTACATCCCCCCTTATCTCAAATGATAGTATAGTGACATGGACCTTAAGGTGCACCTTACCCCAACAATGCTTCTACGACAAGTGGGGATTTATCTAAGATCTAACAAGTTTCCAAATGTTTTAGGGGAATCAATTTCATAATGAATTTCATACCAAATAATGCAAAAAAAAAACATGATTTTTGGGTTCATATCACTTGGCTTGTTGCAAAAAGGTCTAGTAATTTTTTCAACCACTACATCTTATTGTTTGCTTAGTGTAGTGTAATGTCTAAAGTGCCACTACATCCCATGTGTAACTCCAATTAGGAGCCAAATGTATTTAATGCTAGGAGGTGAAAACCTAGGTCAAATCTTCCCTAAAGAACTCATGGGTGGTGATGAACTCCCCTTCATAAGCCAATTTTGCATAAAAATAAATAAATCATGAAATAGAAAGACTTTAGGGTCATTTTCAAGGTCACCCAATCTTTGATGAGTTTTTGAGGACTGCTTTAGATGACTTTCTTTCTAAGCCTTGGACTAGGCTATTTGCAATAAGAATGGTGATTTTGATTCCAAAGCTTCCTTAAAAGGGATAAATGAAATAGCATACATGCAACACCCCTCTTTTTTCCAAAAAAAAAAATCTAAACAACTAAGTGAATACAAAAATATTGGAAAGGTGAGTTCATTTTTAAACCCAAATTCAAAAAATGAGGTGGTGTTCATTTGACCCCTTGGTCTTAGTTGTAAATTTGAAAACTAATGATAAGAACACTTATTTAATAACCTTAAATGTTACTTTAAGTACCAAAATAATGTTCCTAATTCATTTTAAAATCATGCCAAATATGTCTTAATAGCATGCTTTCACAAGTTCCAAGTTTGTTGGTTACTTGTCTACCCTTAAGGCATCGCCCCAAAAGCAAATATGTTAGATTAGAAACACTTTAAATAGATTTTAAAAATTTTGTGAAAAATATATGAAACTTGAAGATAAAATAATGTCAAATTCTGAAAATTTAAGAGAAAATATGTGGTTTAAAAAAAATCATCCAAAATGGAGTTCGTATGACCCCAAACCAAGAATTTTAAAATGGCCTATTAGCTCTCAAGTTTGTGTTTTTAGTAAAAACATAGTGACCAACATCGGTTATTTAACCAATGATAATTACACTTACTAACTGATGATGTTTATCTAACTAACAATGGTTATACGAATAGTGATTGATGATGGCTATGCCAACTGATGATAATTTTACTAACCGATGATAGTTATTGTGTAAACCCATGACAAATAAACGTGGTAAAATAAAGTTAGAAAATCAAATTTTAAGAGTTTTAATGATCCAAATCAATATTTTAAAATTGCATAATGATCTTCTTCATATGTGGGATGTGTTTGGTCCCATCAGGTATGCCATCATGTGAACTAGGAATTTGACTAAGAAGAGGAGATTATTATGGTGTTAGTGAATGAAACCAAATCAAAAACACACTAAGCTAACATCTTCATGCCTAGTTATGAGGGTGAGCTTAGTAACAAAAACAAATCACAAACACAACCAAAAATTAAGGAAAAATAACAAGAATTCCTTCACCTTCCTTGGATACTCCAAATGCATTTATAGTAGTGGCTTGCTTGGTTTTGTGCTCATGAAGTCCTTGGTAATGAAAACTTGTCTACCTCCATCTCTCCTTCACACCTTTGGCTTGTGGCTTGGCTTGGCTTGGCTTGTAATTAATTTGGCATGGTAACACTAGTTTCTTGAATCTTTTTGAACCAATCTTACATTATAACTTTGCACAAATTAATCTTATAAATGATGTGGTAAGGCCTCCTATTTATAGATTTTTGAGATTGATCAGAATCAACCTAAACCATCCATCCTAAGTTAAAGATGTGTGGTTAAAGATTAATTAGATTTTTTAGAATTACATTTATAATTATCCTCATCATGGCATTAGAAAAAGGGGCAATTAAGAGGCATGGAGGGTATTGATGAGGCATGGAGGGCATGAATCTTGATATTTGTGGAATTTATGGCCTATAGATGTCTTCCCAAGAAATGAGGTCACCTAATGATGTAGATATTCAATATTAATTTCCAAAAAAAATTATTCAACAAGTTTTCATGGAATTATTGATTAGGCTCTATTTTGGTTTAATTATCTCTTAATCATGTTTAAGCACTTTGTGCACAAGCTACTCAAATTTATTAGAATGCTTTGTTATTGGTCCAAAATTTAACTAAATTAGAATTAGAATGTGATGTCAGATGCACTAGATCCATTATCCTATTTAGGATATTATAAATAGAAAATGACAAAGTCACATGTCTTGTGCAAAAGATTTGATAAGAAAGATCAATCCAGAGCACTTAGGTGTAAAATTGGCATTTTGACTCGGAATGAATTGATCAAAGTTAGCTAGCCCATAAATTGCATTACCCCATTTAGGGGTACCCTAGCCAAAATTGGTTTTTGAATATGTCAGTTTCAAATCTTTCAATGTACTTTAGTGTTTTTAAGCTATATTGTGTATTTTAAGCAAAATTTGGCCAAAAACCTGGTTAGAAGTTATTGGTGGCTAGATTTAGCTATCTACACAGTGCTATGGAAGGAAAGTACTGAATAAGGGAAATGTAAATTCCTAAAAACAACAAATTATAAAGTGCATTTAAAGGATACAAAGCTCACATATATGTAAGGTGATACCTCAAAAGCAATGGGACCTAGTATATGCAACTCAGTTTTTTGAACATCATATATTCTAAAATTACTAAGGAATTTTAAAAATTAAGGTGAATTTCTAATTTAAATATGTAAGTAAAAAATAAAAAAATTGTCAGAAAGTTCTTGCTTTGAAAGGACCTAGTGTATGCAACAAGCGTTTGGAAGATTTTTTTTTTTTAAATTACTATTCAATTTTAAAATTTAAAGTGAATTTTTTTATTTCAATATGTAGGAAAAAGTCAGAAAATTATTGGGTAATTCTTGATTTGAAAGGACCTACTATATGTAACTAGGGTTTTAAAGAAAATAAATTTTAAAATTACTAAGTAATTTTAAAATTTAAATTGAATTTATGATTTAAATATGCAAGTAAAAAATCAAAAAAATTAACGAAAAAATCTTGATTTAAAGGGACCTAGTATATGCAATTAGGGTTTTGCAATTTTTTTAAAAAAATTACTATGGAATTTTAAAATTTGATGTGAATTTATATTTTAAATATGCTAGCAAAAAATTAAAAAAATATTATAAAAATTAGTAAGGAATTTACCCTAAGGTTTATAGGGTTTTTATGCACAAACAAAGTCGTGTTCACCAAATAATTTAAATTTTTTAGGAATATCATAGTCATATTCCTAATTTAGTTAAGGGTCTAAGTTAATTAAATCTATAAATAATATTAGAATAATTAATATATTGATTTATATAATTTAATTGTAATTTAAACCTTTCTAAAAATAGTAATAAGTGAAGAGAAATATAACTTAGCTTAAACTAGACTGAGATGGTTGAGATAAGGTCTAAAATTTGTTGTGCAAGACTAAGTGTATTAAATCAGGATCTCACTTTTATTTTTTGAAAGGACACGAGTGCCAAAATATGACACCCTAGGGTTTGGTGTTATAGTCCTCTACCACTGTTGCTCTTAAGACTTGAGTTTTCTGAGTTTTATCTATTGTCTCTATGTGAGCTTGCCTATTAAATTTTGGATGCTAGATGTCTATGATGTTCCTGATATATCTAATTTAGTCTTCAAACCCTAGACTTCATTATGCTTTGACAAAATTTGAGAAAAAGGGGGGATTGGTATGTTTAATTTGTATAGAACGTGTATCCATACCCCTTGTGTGGGCATGCTTCCTACATACCAATACATCGAAGAGGGATCAAACCATATGTAATTCTTCCACTTGATGTGATTTAAGAAATAGTGTGTTTAAAGATGTAAAATACTAAAACTAGGTGTGTTTTAGGTGGCTAGGGACTAGTGTGAGGATTTGGATGTGCTTGTAGTTATATTGGATGGTTGTATGCAGAGAATAGGGAAATATGCCTAAGTAGTCTTGCTTGTACTCTTGCTTGTTTTTGTGATATTTTCCAATCCATTATAAATGAAATTTAAATGGGATTTTATAGATATTTGTTGGCCATGGCTTGAATGTATTCACATTAGGCTAACAAGAAGGATAGGAACTGAAAGGAAGTGACCATTAGAGCTAAATATGCAATTGGATAGGAGTGCCAAAAATAGACACCATAGGGTCTAGAATTATAGTACTTGTTGGATGATATTATCTTGAAGGTATGGGACCTAGGGGTATGGAATCATCATGGGAAAAGTAGCTTGACTGAGCTAGAATTAGGTCTCAAAAGTCTACGGATGACTGGGAATCAATTAAAAGGTGGATAAAATGGTTATGCGAGTAAACAAGAGGGACCTATGGGTTGGATGTCACAAGCCACACTCAAGATACCAATTTTCACATTTTATATGACTACAAGATGTTTCAGATGTTATGGATAACATTTATGGTCAAATCTTTCAATATTTATAAACATGGCATCATGTTATCTCACATTATTCTATCATATGTTGTGGATTTTATTTGTGATCTATTTATATATGTTATATTTTTGACTATTTTTCAAACATGATTTTCCATATCTATTTTTCATGAACCATTATATTAAGCTTTATGTTTTTTACATGGTTTCATTTTCTTTTATTTTTTTATTATGGCCTATTCTCATTCTCTTAATGGATGAAAAATTATATTTATGATTTCACTTATTTCATGGATTCCTTTATTTTCTTTGTAATTATTGTTTATTAATTTTTTAAACTCAAATAAAGATAATTATTATTGTGACTTGGTTATACAACCCTTATTCCATTAACATATAACCCTTATTGCATTAATATTTTATCTTTACCATATGGTTAGTTAGAAAACAAGAATTATCATTGTACTACTTCTATACATTGATCTATTTTGATCTCCCTTTTTCCCTTATTTCCTTTCAACATAATAAGCATGTGTATGATTGAAACTTGAGATTACATACTGGTTCATAAGTAAGCCTAAGTTATTTAGTCAATCATATATCTAGTTACTTAGTCTCATTTTAACCAAAGTCTAATGCTCATTTGTGTGTACCACTTTTATCACTCATATTGTTTATTCCAAATCCATATGGAGGAGGAATCATAAAATTCATAAAAAATTAAAATTAAAATCATTTGAAAGATAGCATAAAATTCAAAAGTCTAGTCACACCAAAAGATATGATTTACTATATTTAGAACATATATTATCCTTAATCGAAGCTTAAACTCCACACTTGGCCTCATAATAAAACCAAAATCAATTGGGGTATGATAGTGTAGTAGATTGGGATAGGAGAAAAAAATATTCTATGGTGATACCTACTTTCTCACACAAGTACCCAATATTCACAGTACACTGATGGCTTTGTAAGAGGTCCTGAGGAATGGGAAACATGTTGTCAGAAGGTAGGTCCATTTTACTTTCCTTGATCATATAATATTTGTGATTTTATCCTAATATTCCAATTATTTTCCTATATATCTTTGTGCTTATTTTGAGAAAGTATCCTTTGTATTTTGATGGTCACTAGACTAATAGTGTCTTTCCTTCTTACAAGTGTAGACACTAAAAACTGTACACTAGTAGTTTTCAATGACTAAATACCTTAGGACCCCCATAAAGACCCCATAAATCTTCTTAACCATAAAAAATGACTCTTAACCCAACTAAATCACTATTTTCCTAGTCACATAATACAATTTAAAAATACTATTTAAAATTACTATTCAAAAGTACTATTCACTATCACTATTCACTATGGGACCCACTATCACTATTCATGATGACATGGCAAGTGGAATGGAATGTGACATGGAATGTGACATTTCAAGTGACATGGAAGGTGATTTAGGAATTGATATGGAAAGTGACATGGCTTAGAAGTGATGTGTCTTGATGTGGGACATCATACCCCACTTGAGACCCTTCCCAAAGTGCTTGATAACCTCATTTAAACATCAAAATGGACCCCCTTAAAATATTGTGATTTTAAATTCAATGGACCATTATTCAACATGTATTTTACATGAAATTCACCTCTAAAATAAGATACCTACCTTTTTAAGACAAAGGGCACCCATTTTTGACTTCTTAACCCAAATGGGACACTCACCAACCCAAATAGGAATCCCCACCCACAACATTTTAAATAATTCATCCATCACATATAAAATGGTGCCATACCTCTATTATTCCTCTTTTAGCATGACTCTTCACAACATATGATATAAATCCCCCCCATTCCTTCACCTAGGGTTATGTTGGAAGGTAGCAAATTATTCTTTTTTATTATTAACATTTTATTATAGGTTTTTGGAAGAGGTTATCCACTTTAGAAGGAGGTATCCTCATATTGGATGAGAAAATATTAAAATCATAAAATATCTACTAGAATCAGTGTAGGATTTCATCAACAATATCATCAACAACACCATCATCGATAACCATCTCAAAGGTAACCTTGTTTGTTTATTTAATTTCAACTTATTATCTCCTTTGGCCTCTTCACTCTTGACCTCCATATGTTTCACCTCTTCTTTTTACCCTTTTTCACTTCATTTATTTCCTTGGATATATTTATCTAGTTGACCCTTTTTACCTCTTTTCCATAATTCACCCACTTGACCCCTTTTGCCTCTTGGCCATATATACCAACTTGACCATTTATCTCTTTTACCCTTTTACCTTATATTTTATTCATAATTTTGACCATCAAATTATTGATCATTTTAGTCATTTATAAACCTCAACCAAACCATCTTTCCCCTTTGACTATTTTCCAAACCAAAACCTTAACCTTTCCTTCACTAGCCTTTTAGCGTTTGCTTTATCCAATCATTTTCTTAGGAAAGCATCCATCTTAATTGTATTTAATTTCAGATTTGTTGTCATTTAATAAAATTATAATTTAGTTTATCCTTTCACTTTAATTATTCAAATAAGGTGGATTAATATCCTCCTAGGAATCTTTCAATTGTAGGGCCTAGCTCTTGCTAGGCAATCCACTTTGTTACTTGTCTAACAAATAAGTTTTCTTAGTGTTTTCTTATTTTAGTTTATTCCTTCCTAGCAAAAGAGGAGTATCCAACATCATTTGGATCATGTCCATATTTTATACCAAGTTCTCATAAGAATTACCCTTATTGGTGATTTCTTCTTTCTATACTTAGAAAAAATCACAAAATAGAGATAAACATTTTGGCATGTCTAGTGGGACCTAGTTCACTTTCTTCCTTCATTTTTTGCTCATCAGACAAAACAATTTATTTTTGGGATTAAAAATCAACCATTGGAATTCATTGATTGCTTTCTAATTTTATTTCATTTAGTAACTTAGGAGGCAAAGTAATCTTATCATAGCATTCACATTTTTTACCACACATAAAATTGAATCACAAAATTATTTACACATCAAAACAATAATTAAGACAAGGACCAACTAGGATTTCATCAACTAGAGGTAACCTTACCCTCTCCCAGCTATCCCACTTAGATTTCACCACCAAGGAGAGAACCAACTTAGCTTGATGGTTGAGTATAAACACTAGACTCGGTATATATTGGCTAAGCATCCACACTGGCTATGGGATCTTGAAGTGAGGGGAGCAAGCCCCTAACACCAAGCAACCTACTAAAGTTTAATATAGATCTTCCTTTCGAGAACCTAAATAACCTAAAACTATCCATAGAATTCCATTTTAGTACCCATTTTGAAATCCAACCCCCCCCCCCCTTATCACACTCTTTAACACATAAGCCAAAAGTGATTTAAAAGTAATCCTAAGGATAAAACAAAATTCTCAGTGTATATATTGATTGCTTTGAAATTTTTGGTTTTTCTCTTTGTTTGAGGTGTGACTATCAAAATAATATTCCCTATTTTCTCATATGTTTTCAACTAGACAACAAGTGAGAAACCACCACCTTCTTCTTCTTCATCTATGGATTATACCTTAGATGTTGACAAATCTCTTCATGTTTCACCTCACCATTATCCTCCACCACATTATCCTTCCAAAATCCAAATCATATCTAGAGGATATCTTGACTTTAATTCCTTCCTCAAAATAATCCAGTGGCTTTATGACATTACCTCAACACATTACCTCACCGTACTTCACCTGCTTTGGTTCCTTCTTTCAATCTTTCTCTTCACATGCCATCTCACCTTATGGTAGGTACCACTTCAACCCAACCATTTACCTAAGCCTCTTCCAATACCCCATCTACCCTAACTCAAACCAATCTTCCACCCCCTAACCAAACACCTCCAATTACACCCCATGTGAATTTAACCTTGCCATTTGTTACATATACTCCTTCCACTAGTGCATTATCTTCCAAAATGGCTCCTCTCTTGCCTTCAGTTGTAACCAATCCCTTAGCCACAGTCCCACCTCAAAGCCTATTCATACCTCAAAACATTTCCCTAATCAAGATTAGAGTAACTACCCAAGCTCAAATTTCCCAACTTCCTCTTACCTCAACCATACCAACCATGTCTTTTTCTGAACAAGTACCTATGATAAATTACCTGTATGTCCTCACCCACAAGGGTGTATGCCTCCCTCCACCCAATATTTCATATGAAGTAGTTATTATGTGCCACCGTCTCAACCTCTTGGCACCACTTATCAATATGTGGCTTCTTTAGCATAATTTTTTGTCTATTCATACATTGACATAACCCAACCCCAACAAACTATACCTTCAAATTATATGGCTTCCTAACCTCAACCTGATCTAATCAAAATGATAATGGAAAAAATGACTAGTTTGGATTCATCTATCTCCACCTCAACTACTCTTTTGTCTTATAACCAAATTTTTAATGAGCATGTCCATCCATTTATACCCAATCACGCTTACCCTCATTAGTGGGAATTGCCCAAATTTTCTAAATTCCAAGGTAAAGAGGATCCTCAGAATCACCCAAGATATTTTCATCATGCTTGTTACTTGATCACTTATGATGATGCTCTCCTCCTCTGGACCTTTCCCATGCCATTATCCAGAGCCACCCTTGACTCATATAATACCCTTCCCACTGATTCTACCTTTTCTTTCTCTCAATTGGCACAAAACTTTTTAGAACACTTTTTAGTAAACATATCTAAAAAGGTTTCCATTATCGACATATACTCCATCAAATAATTTGAAGATGAATCCATTATTCATTTCATTGTTAGGTAGAGGGGCCTCATCAATCAACTTAACTTCCCATTACCCCAACCTGAATTGATCAAATTATTCTCTTAGGGAAGTGCCAAGCATATTTCTCAAAATCTCTAATTCCATAACTTTAGGACCTTTGGCAAAGTATTCACTATGGCCCATAAATTGGAAAACCATGCTATTGATGAAAGGAAGTCAAAAGCCTTGAAATAAAAATTCTAGTTTCAAATCCACTAACTCATCCACCAACAAAATCATGAACCCAACCAATTTTAAGGCAAAAGCATGAACACATTTGGTTGTTATCAAAACCATACCTCCTCCAACCATTAACTAAACACTTTTAACCAAAAATCCTTCCAATCACAAAAACCATATCCAAAACTAGGCTCCTTTAAAACCATTTACCCTAATTAGGGATTCTTATGCATCAATCTTGGAAAATTTACTTAAATCTAGTCTAATCCAACTTCCACCCATTAGGCTCCCTCAATAATTCAATAATTCTCACCCCTTTCCTAGGTAGTCTAATTATAATGATCATTGTGATTATCATTTAGTTGTTGGACATAATACTAATAGATGTAATACCTTTAAGAGCATTGTCTAGGCTGTGATTGATAAAGGGGAACTTATGTTTGATAACCCAGATGCTCCTTCCAACCAATTTCTTGATATTTTTTGAAAACCACTCCCAAATCACCCACATTAAACCCAACACCATGAAAACCAAACCAAATCCTCCAAATCACATTAGGTACATGTAATTAATGTCATCAATAAAGTGCCCATTACTAAAAACGTCATCACCTATATCACCCACATAGAGGAAAATAATCCACCATCACCTATTTCTCTAAGTGATGAAATGGAGGAAGTAGTTACCCTTTCTACTTCCTTAGATGAAAATAAAGTTCCATCCACCTCACCTACGGTGGATACACCCAAAGAGATAACCATTCCATCATCCATTTCATTGACCCCTCTAATCCAAGTAGAAATGCAACCTACTTCTTTGGATAACCAAACCCACGAATAAACTATGCCTAACCTTCTATCTAAAATCATTACCCCCGCCACTCCTATTATATAACCATCTATACGTCCATTGGAAACTATTTCTAGAGAAACCTTACCCTCATATACCTAATCATTACCTTCAGAACCTTCCACCAAAGATAACAGCATTGAAACCACTCCTCCCTCAAAGGGATTGTGCTTTGAAACCAATGATCAGAGAAAAAGACACATTTATAAACCTTTTTCTTAGCTTGTTCAAATTTTGGTATTTAACTCCCAACCTAAATTTTATAGAACTACCTTTTGGCTTTAGCTTGGACTCTTGTATCTAAGCAAATATGAACCTTCCACCCCACTTGAGTCTACTCTTAAGCTTGTTGTTATAACTCCACCAACTACCCCTATTAATATCATCAATAAACCATCTAACCTACACTCAAATAAAATTATCAAACCACCCTATGCTTCTTTCATCAATCCATAAAAATATTTAGGGATCCTTCCCACACCTAATCCCACTCACTCTCCATCGAGATTAGATTTAATTGTATCAACCCAATCAAAAGAAAATCTAATTAAACCTACTAAAAAGGGAGGGTTACCTAGGCCACAACCTCAGGTTAGGCCCATACCACCTCCTTCACCTTTACCCTCTATTTTGGGACCATCTCCTTCCACCATTCCTATTACCTACTCTTCCTTCAAAAAACTATCTCCCCTTTCTCCACCTATAACAACCCAACCCTCTAGTTCATCATCATTCCTTACCAACCTTTCTCCATCCACTTTACCATCTAGTAAACCCTCATCATATAGACCTTTAACTACTAAACCTATTTTATCTAAGCCAATTCTACCTAAACCATCAACCACATCTCATATCCAGAAAACTTTACCCCATAAGATCCCTACACCCAGAGTTCAAACTTCACCACCTTCTAGGTCCTTACCAGAATATTATATAGCCATTTTATAAAGATTATCACAAGCCTCTATCGTTATCTTACCACTAATGAAGCCTTTTGACCCCACTCACCAAAAACCAACTTAGTTTAAGGATAGTTTGATTTGTCTTTATCATAGGACCCTTGGGCATGATACAAAAAATTGTAAATCCCTCCAATCAATTATTCATGGCCTTTTCGAGGAAGATGATCTATTAAATGAATCTTATATAAATATTATGCCTCTTCTACCACCTATCCAATCCACCAATAAATCATCTACTTCATTACTTATGCTAAGGATTGAAGAATAAGAACTGAACCAAGCAACCATCCCCCTTATCAATACCATTCATATGGTGACCTAGTCTCAAGCTCAATAAAGGGATATAGGTAAAGACATCCAAAAAAATTAAAAGGGAAAGGCCAAGGTAGCCATTCCATGGCCTTATCCTTCAACTCCCCAACCAACCAACCACACCTAAACAACTACAACTTCACCTTCACCTTCACACTCACAACCACCCAAGACCAAAGTATCCATTTTGGGATCCCCTTCTTCCAATGCATCTCCATTCATCCAATGCTTGGTGTTAAAAAAAATTCACCAAATTCTAGGAAAAATTAGCCTTTATGACTTAATTAGAACCTCACCTCAACATCCTCAGGCTTTAATCAAAGTATTGCATTTTATAGAGGTTTAACTAGATGATATCCAACCTCTTTCATATTTGATTGGAGCCATCCAACATGATGCCATGGTCACTTTTAAATAATCATAAATTATACGATATCATAGTGAAGACCCTGATCCCCCTCTTTTCATCACTACATCCATCAATAAGACATATGTCAAAAGAGTCATGATTGATGGGGGAGAAAATATCAATATCATCTCCTCCCATGTTTATTATCAATTTTAACTACCTAAAAACATCTTGTCTGAAAGCTCAATAGTTCTCCAATTATTTAATGATAACTTGGATACCACTCTAGGAGTAATTCTTCTCCACATCCATTTTGGGCATTAAACTATTCTTGAACTATTTTATGTCATAGAGGGTGAGTTTCAATAAAATGTGTTACTTGATTACCCTTGGATATGAGCCATGGGTTGTATCCATTCCACCCTTCACTGATGTATCAAATTCAAACATGAGGGATAATTAATTACAATCAAATATGATCTAATTCCCTTTAATTATTGTAATATGACATATCAGCCCAATGACGTCCTCATTCCACCTTTTCCTCCTCCATAACCAACTTCTAACCAAACCACTACATCAACCCCCCTTCCCAACACTTATGTCTACAACAATGAGGAATTATCCACTAGCTAAACCATCCCTTCATTTAAAATCCTAATCAAAAACCCATTTTAATCCACATTTCAATGTTTCATGATGGGGGAATACTAACTCCTAGCCTTGGATGCTTTCCCTTCTCTGCATGAATTTGGGAATCTCCAAAATGATCTATCTTATGATCCTAATATCGGTACCCTTATCCCCTTTGGCCTTTCCAATAATAGAACATATTTTTCTATGGGGGACTTGATAAGACACTCCTTTCTCCCATCACCATGCCTTATATCTATAGATACCTAAAATTGGCCACCGATAACCTCCAATTAGGTTTTTGGCTAGTTTCCAACAAAAATGCACAATTTGGCCTAAAAACACTAAAAAATGCAAAATGATGTGAAAATGATATATTCAAGTGACAATTTTGGCCAAGGTATCCCTAAATGGGGAAATTAAATTTATGTGCTAGCTAACTTTGATCAGTCCATTTCAATTCAAAATACCAATTTTGCACCCACGTGCTCTGGATTACTCTTTCCTATCAAATATTTTATACAAAATGTGTCTTCATTATTTATTGTTGGTAAAAATCTAAATGGTAATATGATTCCAACACATCTAAAATCACCTTCCAATTCCAATCTAGACAAATTTTGGACTAATAATAGGGCATTTTGATCAAATTGAGTAATTTGTGCACAAAGTGCTTAATCATGCTTAAGAGCTTATTAACCCAAATCAAGGCCTAATAAAAAATTCTGTGGAAACTTGTTGAAAACTTATTTTTGGAAATGAATATGGAATATCTACATCATCAAGTGACCTCATTTCTTGGGAAGACATCCCTAGGCCATAAATTCCACAAATATAAGGATTCATGCCCTCAATGCCTCATCAATACCTTCCATGATGCCCTCCATGCCTCTTAATTTCCCATCCTTCCAATGCTATGATGAGGATAATTAAAAAATTAATTCCAAAAATTGAATTAATCCTCAACCACATATCTTAATCTTGAGATGGATGGTTGGGTTTAATTCTGATCAAATCCAAAAATCTATAAATAGGAGGCCTTAAAACATCATTTCTAAGCTTAATTGATGTAAAGTTATAATATAGGATTGGTTCCAAATGATTCAAGGAACTAGTGTTATAATTCCAAATTGATTCCAAACCAATCCAAGCCACAAGCCAAAGGTTCCAAGAGGAAGACCACACTCTATTGAAGAAGACCTCTTAAAACACAAGCAAAACAAAGCCACCATTAGAAAAGCATTTAAAGCATTCAAGAAAGGTGAAGGAATTATTGTGTTTTCAATCCTTAATTTTTAATTATTCTTGTCATTTTATTTTGTTATGTAAGCTCTCTCTAGTGTCTAAGCGTAGAGATGTTATTCTATTAGTGTGTTTATTTCATCTTGTTTTAATTTTGGAAGTTGAACCATACTAACCATCCTCTCTTCAATCAAATTCATAGATCACATAATGGAACATCCAATGGGAATATACACATCCTACACCTAAGGAGATCCTTTTGAAACATTAAAATATTTATTTGAGCTTTTAAAACTCTTGAAAATTGATTTTCTAACTTTATTTTTCCATTTTGGTTACCATAGTTTTTACACAATAACCGACATCGATAGAAATACTTACATCATTTAGCTTCTTAACCGACATCATTTAGCTTCTTAGCCAATATCAATCAGTAGAACTGACATCGGTTAGATCTTGGTTGGCCATAACCAATGTTAGTGATATTAACCAATGTTGGTCACTATGTTTTTCAAAAAACATAGCCCTGAGACCTACCTTTTCAAAGTTTGTTGCTTCAAACTCAAAAGAGCTTCAAAGCTAAAGAACATGCTAAAACATTTTCTAGAGGAAACAAGTGGGATTTTTGCTCAAAACATGTTTAAATCACTTTTACATGCTTAAATTTTGATTAGGAACTTTTTTTCGGTGTTTAACAAAGAATTTTGGTGTTTTTGATGAATGTTTTTCAAAGTTTACAAATAAGACCAAGGGGTCAAATGAACACCACCAAACACTTTATTTGGGTTTAAAATTGAACACACTTATCAATTTTTGTTTGAAATAATTTATTAGATTAATTTTTTTTGGTAAAGAGAGGAATGTTGTGTATATGCTCTTCCATTTGTCCCCTATAGGGAACCCTTGGAATCAAAAGCACCATTCCTATTTCAAAGTATCCTAGTCCAAGGCTTAAAAAGAAAGTCATCTAAAACACTCCCCAAAAAATCATCAAAGTTTGGGTGATCTTGAAAACAACCCTAAAGTCTTTCTACTTTCATACTTTATTTAGTTATGCATCTTGGCTTATGACAGGGACTTCATCACCTCCAACAAGTTCTTTAGGGAAGCTTTAACCTAGGGTTTCATCTCCTGACATTGACTTCATTTGGATCCTTTAGATTACACATGGGACATAGTGGCACATTAGACATCATACTACACTTATTGAACAATAGGATGTAGTGGTTGCAAAAATGTCTAGACCTTTTTGCAATAAGTCGAGTGATATAGACCTAAAGTCCATGTTTTTCTTTTGCATTGTTTGGCATGAAAGTCATTATGTAATTGATTCCCTAGATCATTAAAAAACTTGTTATATCTTAGACAAATCCCCACTTACCATGGAAGTATTATTGGTGCAAGGTGTACCTCAAGGTCCATGTTATAGTACTATCATTTGAGAGAAGGGTGGGGGGGTGTAAAATCCCTATTATATAATGAACATTTACTTTTAGTTGAATACTTAAAATCCTCTCAAATGATGTATATTGATGGATTCCAATAATACCAAGCAACCTTATTAGTTTAGGATCTAAGGGTGATTAATTAGTTGGTATTATTATAGATAAAGTCTTGTTTGGAGTCAAAACTTGGTGTAAATAAACATTTCCAAACCAAACACATAGTCCAAATTTTCCTTTGAAAATAGAGGCATTATGTTACCCACGTGAGATCATCCATTTACCTTATTCAAAAGATCATCAAAATCTTGAGAGCCATATCATCGAATCTAGAATAGTTATGCTACCCAATTGGGTCTAGAACTTTACCAAATTTTTTTAAGTCCTTCACTTATAATTTAAATTCAAAATCACACCTTTACAAGTTAATAAGGTTGATATGTTAAGTGGGTTCACCATTTGAACTAAACTTGAGGTAACTTAGGTCTAATTTCGAATTTAGGTTGAAGGCCATTTAAGACTCATAATCATTATTATCACTTGATAGAATAATCCATTTTATGATAAAAATATGCACTTTATGTCTATGCACCACAACATTTTGAGTCAAGAAAGGTAGTGTTATGTTGTCAAAATTGTGAGAAATTGTCTTTGCCTTAGAAAGTTTTTGAAGCAAACTTTTTGTCACACCTTATGGGTCATAAAGCATCATTGCACTGCCCAAATCATTTTAAACATTGTTTCATAGAATTTATTGCATAGAGTTTCAAATTTGTTCCTACATTTTTACTTTTTTGATCTTTTGTCAAAGCACAATTATACTATTCACTTTTTTCTAGCTTGTTTGTCAATAGAACCAAGTTTTATACCATTTTTATGAGAATGTAAACTATTGTTAAAGTGTCTTTTGTTTCATACCTTATACCTATTTGACCAAGTTCATGTCTAAGAATCAAAGGCCTAGTGTTTATTAGAAGTGTTTCAAATATGTTAGATTAAAACTTTCATCTTTTTTCAAAGTCTAGATTTTGATGTTGTTTAGCCAAGAGTCCTAGCATGTGCCTTGTTTGAGCCTAGCTTTTGATGCTGTGTTTGGCCAAAAGAAATAACAACTTTTAAATTCCTAGATTAGACTGATTTGAAACATTTTGACCTTAGAGTTTGGCATTCTAATTTTTTGTCCATTTACTTCCTTACCATTGTGTAAATAGTGAAACATTAGATACTTTACATTAGATTGTTTCTGCATAAATCTTTGCATAAACCTTTTGATCTTTTTTATAAATCTATACCAAGTTAAAGACATTATTGTTTTAAATTTTGTCCTTTTTGGAGTTTGTATAACTCTTTGATCTTTTATCACAATGTATTGACTATGGATCCCAACATGTATTCTTACACTCATAGTGGACTCATGTATAATATAGGGATTAGTAATGTAGTTAAGTAGGAAGAACTATTGTGAGACCCCTATGTGGATAACATTACTTATGAGATGGATTCTTATCCCTCTTATAATATTCAATCAAGGGCACAAAGCCAAGATCCATTACCTAACTATCTAGTTAACACACTACCTTATTCAGAATAGGACCAAGAACAAACTATGTAATACCTAGCTATAATACCAATAGTGGATGAGCTAGTTCTTCAATAGTCATATTATAGTAATATAACTTCCACGTATGATCCATTTTTGTTTGAGTAATATTTGTTAGAGAATAAAAATGAAATTTTGGTTAGAGCCATGAGGTAGGGGCCAATTTTCTGATATACTTCCTCCATGAAATTTTACCAAGTCTAGTAAGAGTGCCCCATAATATCATTTATGATCAATAAGCTTCTTCTAACAATCCTATGGCTCTAGTCCAAATAACTTATCAAGGTGCTAATATATCCAATCAAGGCAAAAACATCATGGAAGATCACTTTAACCAAATGCAAATAGCATACCAAACTTACCTAAATTTTGCACATGATTTCAATCAGATGAACGTGGTAAGTAATCCTCTCATTGACCTAGTACCTTCAATAGGGTGTTGATATAATTAACTAGACAAAAAATCTAAGTTTTGATCCATTTTTATAAGCTACTCTAGTAGATACCTTGATGCATATGATAGTTATTAAAGAAGTGTCTTCAGCCTCTACACTAAATAACAAGCCAAACATAGTAAACAATGTGCAAATAATATCTAATCTTGATCAAAGTGGTACTAACACACAAACAACTAGCCAAAAACATGTGCCTATAATTAATCCCATGAGTAGATCATCATACCAAGGAATAGGAGTTTATGCACCCCAACCTCAACTAGCTACTTCCTCAAGTGTACAACCTATAGGATTAGATAATCAAACAATGGTTAATGTTATACCTCAATGATATAATGTGATGAACCCTACTCCCTTAAATAAGTAATGAGTGGTATTCCAAAATAGTAGACACAATCTATTATATCAATGCAATAGAGGATGAATACATTGTCACCTCAATTAGGGGTAACTAATGTTCTTCCTCACTAGGTAATAACACACATACCTCTTTATTCATAGACTAATATACCAATTCAAAACTATGAAATGACTAATCAATAGTGTGTAAATGTTGGTCAGTGATAGATCTTGAATATGCAACATGATTTCACTTCTTCATAAGCATTCATGCAACAAGGAGGTCCCCATGTTTCTCAAGTACCTACTAGATAATTGTTGGTTCAAAATGTGCCACAAATTTAGAGACAAGGTCTTAGTACACAAGTTCCTACTCAATAACAAGGTTTGATTAGTTGGCAGAATTTCCCTTTTCAACCATAGTAGGCACAATATAGTTATATCCCTTCATCCTAAACACAAAATCCTCCAAGTCAAACCTTTATCACCAACCTAAACCATAATATTATGCAATCAAATGTGCAATTTCTAGTACATCTTAATCTACATATGTGTATTCCTGGTCCATTCCCCAACCAAGCCAATATATATTAATAGGTGTCAAAATCATATCTTGGTCAAAGTGTCCTACTTGTGACCTCTTACCCATCCACCCAAACCAATCTTCTCCCTCAAACCAATGTCTCTTTTATTTTCTTCTCCTAAGAATTACAACAAATGAAGGATGATGTATGTTCATATCCATTCAACATGGAGTATTTGTAGATACTATTTCCTATAGGATATGAACCACCAAAATTTAATAAATATAATGGAAAAGGTGATCCATTATGTGATCTAGGAATTTGACTCAAGAGAGGATGGTTAGTATGGTGTTAATTCTAAATTGAAAAAAAAGTGAAATAAACACACTAATGGCATAACATCTCTAGGCCTAGACACTAGGGAGATCTTAGTTAAAAAAATAAAATGATAAACACAACAAAACAAGAAAGGAATCAACTATAAGAGTTACTTCACCTTCCTTGGATGCTCCAAATGCTTTATAGTAATGGCTTGCTCAGCTTATGCTCATTGAGTCTATGCCAATGGAAGCTTGGCTACCTCCATATATCCTTGGAACCTTTGGCTTATGGCTTGGCTTGGCTTGGAATAAATTTTGCATGGTAACACTAGTTGCTTAAATCTTTTAGAACCAATCCTTCATTATAACTTTGCACAAATTAAGCTTATAAATGATGTTGTGAGCCTCTTATTTATAGATCTTTGGATTTGATCAGAATCAACCTCAACCATCCATCTCAAGATTGATATGTGTGGTTGAGGAATAATTAATTTTTTGGAATTAAGTTTTTAATTATCCTCATCATAGCATTGGAAGAATGGGCAATTAAGAGGCATGGAGGGCATCACATAGGGAATTGATGTGGCATGGAGGGCATGAATCCTTATATTTGTGGCATTTATGGCCTAGGGATGTCTTCCAAAGAACTGAGGTCACTTGATGATGCAAATATTCCATATTCATTTCCAAAAATAATTTTTCAAAAAGTTTCCATGGAATTTTTTATTAGGCCATGATTTGGGTTAATTAGCTCTTAAGCATGATTAAACACTTTGTGCACAAATTACTCAATTTGATCAGAATGCCCTATTATTGGTAAAAATTTTGATTAGATTAGAATTGGAAGGTGTTATCAGATGCATTAGAACCATATTCCCATTTATAATGTTACTAACAACAAATAATAAAGGCCTACATCTTTTGTAGAATATTTGATATGAAAGAACAATCCAGAGCATGTGGGTGCACAATTGGCATTTTGACTCAAAATGGACTGATCAAAGTTAGTTGGACCATAAATTTCATTTCCCCATTTAGGGATAACTTGGCCCAAATTTGCACTTGAATATATCATTTTCACATCATTTTTCATGTTTTAGTGTTTTTAGGCTAAATTATGTGTTTTAGATGGAAACTAGCCAAAACCTTGATTAGAGGTTATCAGTGGCTAGTTTTAGATGTCTATATTTTACCCCTATTTGGGAAGGCATTTCATGATTTAAGCATTGTAACATCTTCTCAAAGACTAAAAGGTCTTGTATGCCTATAATTTCAATGATGATAAGCTAACTGTATGATTCCCCCTTGAGGGAATGGTTGGCATAAGTAAGTCAGAAAATGGTCCCTCAAAAAGAAAGAAGAAAAATGAGGGGACCAAAGAAAGGAAAGATGATGTGGTGAAAACATAATGATATTGAAAAAGTAGTCAAAATCATTAACAATGCAAGTGGGTTGGTATACATTAGTTTTCCCAAAGGTGGTTATAATCATTGTGCCCTGATAGTGGCAACATGGTATGACAACATAATGATTTACCTAAAGTTAGTTATAATAATTGAGAAGATGGAGCTACCCCAGTTAGGACAGACAAACAATATCATAACATACCCCTGTAGAGGTAGAAAAATTAAAGTGGTGACAATATAATGATTTACCCAAAGGTGATTATAATCATTGAGAAATGCAGATGGAATGGTGTGCAATGATTTGCCCATATGCGGTTATATTCATTAGACCCCAATAATGGAAAACATGATAAACTTGGCCAAGGATTATGATAACTTAAAACAAAGGGTAATGATGAATTGGAACAAACTACTAGTAGGGAGATGCTTGTCTGAACTAATAAAGGTTGGAATTCTTGCATGTTTAATTTCTCTATTTGGGATATGATTGGGAGTGGAATCAGGATGTTAGTGTTGAAGAGATATTTACATTGTTTCATAGTCTTCTTAAAGATAAGGTTTGTTGTAGAATGTGATGATAGGATTTATGATAGAACACCATAAAGAATTGGCTAAAATATATATGAGGACTGACTCCCGTAATCTAATACTTTAATAAAAAACAATGCACCAATGATAGAAACCATGATGACAATGTAAACATATGAATATGGATGGATTCAAGTGTAAGTGTGGGTAAGGAATCACCCAATGAACACACATAAATTGATTCAAGGAAACAGTGCTGAAAATAAACAAATAGGCAAACAAACAAACACATAAACAAAAATAAATAAACAAACAAATAAACAATGCAATAGAAGCCCTACAAAAATTTCCCCTAAAAAATAAGTGACAACTAAAAAAATGAAAAAAATGAGGGAATAGCAAAAAGGGAAAGGGATGGCTAAGCTATCTCCATGTGCACTAGGCAAGTGAATGCTACCTACATAGTTTCTTAGATGTAATATCCAATAAAAAACTTTAGGCCAAATGTAGTTCTCCTAGGGAATGTGAAGAATGTGATAACTAATGAAAACAAATAAAATGGATGTGATAGAATAATATGAATGGTCTTAAAGAATGGTAGGTGCATGAGAGAAAAGGCCAAAAAGGATGGGGAAACTGAGTGATAAGTGATTTGATGGTAACTTAGTAAGGGTTCCCAAAATCCTTAAGGAAATGAAGTGGTCAATGTTTTTATTATTTTCTAATGATTTTCAAATGTTTTTAGGAGTTCTTGAGTTTCTCAACTCATTCAAGAATGATGAGAAACTAAATGGTTCAAGCTCACAAAATGGTGAAAGCGTGGTTTAATTTACTTACAAAATGATGAGAGCATGGGTTAGGGTGACTGAGATAACCCAAAAATGTATTGACCACTACCTACATAGTTCCAAAGTTGGAATTCAAGTCACTATAGTTCTACTCTTTTAGCAACGAAACTCGACTAGTGTAGCAATCAATTCAAAAAAAATATGCATAGTTGATAAAAAGACATAGTATGGCATAAGAAGTGGCAAGTTGGTATGTCAAGGCTTAGAGTTGCCCCTATTTTTCCCATAGGAGGTTATAATTAGGACACAATTACATATATCAAAGGTACTAATTTTTATAAAGGTGGTTATAATTAGTAGCAAGACTGGTGGTAAGAAAGAATAATAAATGAATGATGCAATTGCCAAAACTTTTGTCACACTGTTCCCAAAATATGATATCTATCTAAAGTTATTAAGCCAAACGATAAAATTTATCAAATATTATGATGCTAAAAATGTGAAATAGATGACAAAAATCAAGGTCAAACAAGATAGGTTTTTAGAACACACTAGGTTGATATTTTGGAAGTAGAAAATAGATACGAGAAAGAGGATGACTAAGGGTGATATGTGTATAAAGAATAATAGTGAAAAAATAGCATAAATAAAATGGTCCTTATATAAATACACCTTATCATTCAATCATATTACCACTTTAGATGGATAATATTCATTGGCTCTAGAAGTTCATCACCATCTAGTGTGGCAAGCCTGTATGCTCCTAATCTATAATCCACATTGATGATGAAAGGCCCTATCTAGTTTGGTTTGAATTTCCCTTTATGTTTCTTCTTGGTTATGGTATTATTTTAGTTTTATTTAAGAACAAGATCACCTAGTTAGAATTTTCTATACTTCACACACCGATTATAGTGGCCCTTTGAGTCAATTCTGATATGCTTGAAGATTGTTGAGCATGGCCATGCATTTCTTATCCAGTAGGTCTAGCTCTTATAGGTGAGCTATTCGATAGTCATGATCATTTAGGACATGCTTGAAAGAGATGCATAATGAAGGAAACTTGACCTCAATTGGAAGGATAGCTTTAGTACCATAAATAATTAAGTATGAAGTGGCTTTTATTGGGGTATGATGATTGGTATGCTATACCCAAAGGGCAGGGAATATCTAGAGGTGCCAATCATGACCGACATCATTGAAAATATTTTTGAGAATGTTGACAATGCTTTTGTTGGATGCCTCAGCTTGGCCATTACCTTGAGGGTAATATGTTATAGAAATTTTTTGGGTGATGTTATATTTAGTACATAACTAGTCTACATCTTTATTCTTGAATGATCCTTCATTCTTGGATATAATGTCAGAGGGGATATCATAGCAGCTAATGAGATGATTGAAGATGAATTTGGAAATTTGCTTTCCCATCATGTAAGTGAGGGGTATAGCTTCAACCCACTTAGTAAAATATTTGATGGTGGTAAGGATATGTTTATGGCCATTAGATGAGGTGGGTTTAATCTTCCCAATGAGGTCAAGTCCCCATGTAGAAAATGGACACGGTGTCAACATCAATTTTATAGTTTTTTGTTGGGGCATGAATGAAATTAGCATTTCATTGACATTTTTCACCTTTATTTACATATGTAGTGGCATCTACATCCATGGTGGGCTAATAATAACTACTATGCAAGATATTTTTGGACAGGACTACCCTGCTATAATGGGCTCCACATACTCCTTCGTGAACTTCTCTTAATGCTAATGTAGACTCTACCGAAGTTAAACAATGAAGTAGAGTTCCATCAAAACTATGATGGTAAAGGGTGGATCCAAGTAGAGTATAATGAGAAGAATGATGAATGAAGGATTTGGTTTATTTTTGAGATAAGTTAGATTGTATAATTTGGTCATGAAGGTAGTTGTAAAGGTCTGAGTACTAGATAGAATTAGGACCAATAATATCACAAATCATGGAGATGATTGATGGTTCATGAGCTGGTGCTGACAAATTCTTGATAAGGAATTGATACTCTCTAACTTTATCTATTTTTTGAATTAGAGATCTAATAGTAGCCATGGTATCTACATTTTTGTTACTAGCCCTTAGTTTATGCTCAAACTAAATGTTAGAAATTTAGTTTTTAAGAGTGTCAAAGATGGCTTTATATGGAACAATATTGTCATATTTAGTCTAAATTTGATTTATGACCTAATTCATGATTAATTGAGAATCGCCATAATCTTGGAGATGAGATATATTCCACTACACTTCTTGTCAAAGTTATACAATCAGTGATTCATATTCAGCATTGTTATTTGTACAAGAAATGATGATTCTAAATGATTTAAGGATTATATCCCCTTGTGGTTTAATAAATAATAGGCCTACCCTTGATCCATTTGAAATGAATGAACCATCAAAGTATAGTCACCAAGGATGCTTATTAAGGGGTGTGTCAATGATGGTCATGATGGATTCATCAGGGAATTAAAACTTGAGTGGTTGTGTGTCCACAAGAGGTGCTTCAACAAGTTGATCTAAAAGAACTTGTCCCTCGATTTCTTGTTGATTGATATAATATATGTCAAACTCACTAAGAAGCATGATCCATTTATCCATTCTACATTGCAATGTTTTTTTGGATAGTAGATACTTGAGCGGATATACTTTTGAAATGACCTTGGTTTTATTATTCAACATGAAATGATGTAGTATATGGTCTATGAAAACCATGGCTAGACAAGATTTTTCAATAGGTGCATAGTTATGTTCATATGTAATCAAGGCACGGCTTAAGTAGTATACAACATGCTCCTTTCCATTGTCATTATTTTGAGCCAAGAGTGCCCCCAAGGCATGATCAGTAGCTAATAGGTATAACAAGAATGGATTTTTTGGCATAGGAGGTAATAAAATAGGTGGATTGACAAGATAATATTTGAGTTATTGAAAATGTATTTGGTAGTGATCATCCTAGTGAAATGCAAATCCTTTCCTCAAAAGGTGTGTAAATGGATGGTACTTGTTTGATAACTAAGAGATGAAGTGTCAGATGGACTAGATCTTACCCTACAAACTATAGAGTTGATTCAAATTGGTTGGTGGTTGCATCTTAGTTATAGGATGGACTTTAGCTAGATCAACTTCAATACCTCTATGATACATAATGAAGCCAAGTAATTTGCTTGAAGTTACACCAAACACACATTTCTTTAAATTTAGTCTAACTTTATACTCTCATAGTCTTTCAAATATCTTACATAGCACTACTCGATGGTCAACCCTAGTCTTAGATTCTCCTAATATGTCATTGACATAGTCTTCAACAATATCATGCATCATATCATGTAATATGACAATCATGGCTCTCTGATATGTATCTCCCACATTATTAATGGTAAATGGCATCTCATGATAGAAAAATGTTCCCTATGGAGTGGTGAACACTATATTATGTTGATCTTTTAGTGTTATTTTCATCTAATTATATCTTAAAAAGCCATCCATGAGTGAAAAAATTTCATAACCTACCATGGAGTCAACAATCCTGTTGATATTAGGCAAGGGAAAATCATCTTTAGGATAATATTTATTGATGTCTCAAAAATTAGTACAAATTTTGATTCCTTCAGGATTTTTGTTAATATATACAACATTAGAGATCCATTCAGAGTAGTCAATTAATCAGATACTTCTTGCTGCAAAGATTTTTTCCAACTCTTTCTTTACTAATACAATAATGTAAAGATGCATATTATGGAGATTTTGATTTATTGGTTTGGCATCAGGATTAACCATAAGGTGGTGTATAACTAAGGTAGGGTCTAAACCTAACATGTAAGAATAGGCCCATGCAAAAATATCAACAAACTCTCTCAACAAAGCTGTAAAGATGTCACATTCCTCCTCAGTGAGAAATGCTCCTAATTGTATCCATTTTAGGTTTGATGGAGTCCTAATGTTTACCTTCATGCTATATTTGACTAGAAGGGTTGAACCATCTTCTAGGATAGTAGGCAATGACTTAAACTATTGGATTATGTCAATATCCTCTATTATGACTTGCTCTTCAACTTCTCTTAGGCATGTTGAATCTGAATCCCCTAATGGGGGATCTAGACATGTGATAAAAAAATAAAAATTCTTGTAGAATTTGATTAAATACTTGTTTCTTAAAATTAAACTCAGATCCACTAACAAGTTCATCATTGGCAGTCTCCTATTCTAAATTCAAATAAGATTGAACACCCCCATCTAATGGTGCCTCATATAAGTTTTCACCACTAGACTAGCCTTTATCTTTACTTTTTCCCTAGTTATAAAGTGCCTCAAAGAGGTTTACAGTTTGAGACCTCAATGTTTTAATTATTTATTTTTGGCTAAAGGTGTTCACTCGCTCTCCAAAATAGGCTACAAGATCTAATGTGATTGAGAATCCTGATTTATGATCTCCCAATGGAATGTTATCTCTAAGGCTTAAGAAATCATAGAATGCCTCATCATTCTAGAACTCATCAATCAGTAGACTAGATTCTTATTGGTCCCAATCTATTATTTGGGGATAATATAATGGCAATGGGTTGTGATAAATGGCTTGGGAAAGGGTACAAATGGCATTGTTATCAAATAGGTTTGTTTTAGTTAGGTTATTAAAGGTAAGGATATGATTAAACTCTTCTTCACTATAAACATCATCATCACTAGTCACTAGTGATGGAGTTTGAATAAGATATGTGGGGTCATCCCCAAGTGGTTTAAATCCATATCCATAAGGTCTTTCATACTTAGTCATGCAAATTGGCTTGATGGTTCCTTGATGATTTAGTTCAAGGTCTCTTCCTTCATAATTATGATGCTCCATGATACTATTGGGAATATGATACTTTGCAATTTTATAATAATCATCTTTGTCATCATTATATAACCATGATTTATCCCCTTCAAGGGGGTTAAGTCCTAGGCCAAATGATAGTAAAAATGTGATAGGTACCTTATCTTTATTCTTTCATTTCCAATGCATATGTGTAATGACCTTAGGTCACCTAAAGGTTTTTTGATTCTAAGGAAGATTGACAATATGAAATGTATCATGGGTCACATATTCTCCTAGTCCATTATCTGAAATGGTAAAATGATTAGAAGCTTTAGGATGTGGCATGTGGGAAATGAAATCTAAGGTATTAGGATCTATGCAATTATATGATGAAGGATCAATAAGTATAACTTTTACTCTATCTTTCTTTGAAATTTGATTCATATCATACTAATAATTATAGCTTTGAAAATTGGCCTCAAGATGCCTTCAGTTCTCATATGGGTGTAAATCTCTTAGAATATTCACTTCCATCCTTGAGTGGGAAAACTTGATGCATTGGTGCAATGTTGATGGGACTACTCAAATCTCATGTAACCAAGGCCTACCTAGAAGTATATTTTATGATAATTCAAGATCTAACACATGGAAAAGTGTATCATGGGTCAAAGGCCCAATGATAATTGGCAAACTAATGGTTCCTTATAATTCTCTTCCCTAATTATCATAAGCTTTGATAGTTATTATTAATTGATGAGCTTGAAAGACACTATGTTGAGGCCAAATCTATTGTTTATAAGGACACATTTAACTTTATGTTATCTGATACAAACCTCTATGTACAATGGGTTATTATAGAATAGGCCAAGGGAAGACATATCACTTTGGTTAGATGTGACTTATTGGGCTAGAGCTAGGTGTCCAACCAAAGCTTGAAAGTTATCAGGGGATATGTCACTAGAAATAGTGGATTGAGTCAAAAACTCATTCAAGATGTTCTTATGGACTATTGACATCGGTAACAAATCTAAAATATAAATTTATGTTGGTGTCTTCTATAATTGTTCCATAATATCAAACTTCTTGTCTTGGTTAGTAGTGAATGGTTTATTCCGAGGTTGAATAGTTGGTTGGATGATAGGAAAAGTGGTGAATTGTTGTGGGCCTGGGATAGTAATCTTTGACCTCTAAGTTGTGATTCCACAATCAGGATTAAATACTAGACCATTATTGCTAATCCATGCTGGGAATGGTGTGGGACTAGACATGACAAGTCTTAGTTGCTAGTGGACTTATATGTGGTCACATGGCAAGAATGAGTTATCACTATAAGATCCAAAAGGGGAAGTCCTAGTTTTTTGGTTTACCTATATGCACTTTGAGGTCAAAGAAGGATTATCTATGTGTTTTGGCTGAATATTATTGTTTAGCAATGATCTAGGCTGATTAGTACTTGGTTTAGGATTAATGGAGATGATATTAATGCTACCCCCTGCAATATGGCATACAACCCTATTGTAGTCATGTAAAATTTCATGTTAGGTTTGTTAGTTACTACCATTTTGACCTTGGTTTTGTCCATTATTCTATTATTGTGGGTTATGATGCTAATTTTATTTATTCTATTGGTTTGGCCTTTGATTATGATACTATTGATTTTGATGCTACATTGGTCATTGTTATTGTTGGTGATTGTTCTACTACTATTGATTGTTATGTTGGGTAAAGGGGTTTTGATAGATCCCAAGAGTTTTATTGAAAGTGGAAGTACCATTATCTAGTTTTATCTCTCCATTCTCCAACATATTTTCAATTAAATACTTGATTTAGACACATATTCATAAATTATGCCCATTGACCTGATGATAGTCATAAAATTCATTTTCTTGATACCAATCAGGATAAGGAATGCCTTATAAATAATGTTTTGGTATGGGCCAAATAATTAGATTAGTGACAGCAAGCTTTCAAAATACAAACTCAATAGGTTCTCCTAGGTCACTAAAGGCATGACATGTGGGGATAGTTCTTCTAAAATTAGGGGTTTGCAATGGTAAAGGCTATTACATTTATTGTGCAAGTCTTAGTTGTTGCACTTGAAACATTGGTTAGAGGGGTTGCTAGGTAGGAGTAAGCCAAAAATGTGGTTTAGATGATGTCTACATAGTTTGGACATGATGAGACTTAGTTACTCCATTTCCCATAACATTCTTATTGTGGTTGAATTACTTCAATATTTCTTGATTATTAGCCTGTGCTGGTTGTGAAGCTTGCATTTGATTAGGGTGTTGGTCATTTCCCTAATTGGTACCTTGATTTTGATTAGTTTAATTGAGATTTATGACTCCCTTATTGATGAACACCCTCTCGATCAACAAACCTTTATCAATGATCTCTTGAATGTATGCACACATTGTAGTTCTAGATGATAGGTTATCTCACTATGAAAAATTATAGTAAACACAGTGGCTAATTGTTTATCTAGTAAAGTCTAGGTGAAACAACATGCTAGGGCTCTTAACCATTGTAAATATCTTTCAAAACTCTCACCAACTTTTTGCTTTGCTTGTGTCAGGTCCACTAATGAAATCTCATGCTCAAGATTCTACAAAAAGTGATGCATAAACTTATCAAAAAGATCATCAAAGTCTACATTTTATCGCTATTCTTTATTTATACAATTTTATCACTATTCTTCTTTACACACATATATCCCTTATTCATCCTCTTTCATGTATCTACTTCCACTTCTGACCTATCAACCCAGTGTGTTCTAAAAACCTATCTCATTTGACCTTAGTTTTTGTCATCCATTTCACATTTTTAGCATCATAGTATCTGATTAGTTTCATCAATTTGTTCAAGAACTTTAGATATAGATCATATTTTGGGGATAGTGTGATAAAAGTTTTGGTAGTTGCATCTTTCATTTGTTATTCTTTATTACCACCGATCTTGCTAATTATAACTACCTTTGGGCAAATTAGTACCTTTGATCTATGTCATTATGTCTTATTTATAACTACCTATGGGCAAACTAGGGGAAACACTAAGCCTTGACATACGAACTTGCCACTTCCTATTCCATACTATGTCTTTTTACCAACTATGCCTATTTTGTTTGAATTGACTACTACACTAGTCGAGTTCCTCCATTGAAAGAGTAGAACTACAGTGACTTGAGGTCCTACTCTAGGACTATGTAGGTAGTGCTCAGTACTTGTTGAGGTCAGCTCAGTCACCCTAACCCATGATCTCATTATTTTTCAAGTAACGCCACACTCTCACCATTTTATGAGTTTAAAACATTTAGTGTCTCATCATTTTTGATTGATTTGAGACACTCCAGAACTTCCAAAAACATTTGAAAATAATTATAAAAGAACAAAAACATTGACCACTTCTTTACCTTAAGGATTCTAGGAACCCTTACTAAGTTACTAGAAAATCACTTGTCACTTAGTTTCCCCATCCTTTTTATCCTTTTATCTCAAGCACTTACAATTTATCAAGACCATCCTACTCTTCTATCACATCCATTATATTTTTTTCATTAGTTATCACATTCTTCCCATTCATTGGGAAAACTACATTCAGCATAAATTTTTTTATTGGATATTACATCTAAGGAACTGTGTAGGCAACATTCACTTACCTAGTGCACATGGAGATAGCTCAACCACCCCCTTATTTTTATTTTATTCCCCCATTTTGTTCATTTGTTAAGTTGTTTCCTATTTTCTAGGGTCAATGTTCATAGGGTTTCTATTACGTTATTTGTTTGTTTGTTTATTTTTGTTTATTTTGTTTATTTATCTACCTATTTATTTATTTTCAGCACTATTGCCTTGATTTAGTTTATGTGTTTTCATTGGATGATTCATTTCCCACACTTACACTTGAATCTATTCATATTCATATGTTTACATTATCATCATGGTTTCTATCATTGGTGTATTATTTTCTATTGAAGTATTGGATTACGAGAGTCAGTCCTCATGCATATTTTGGCCAATTCTTTATGGTGATCTATCATAAAGTCTACCATCACATGAAAAATAAACCTCAGCTTGAATAAGTCTATCCAGCAATGGCAGAAGCTCTTCAATACTAACATCTTGATTCCACTCCCAGTCATATCCTAAACAAAGTAATTAAACATGAAAGAATTCTAACCTTTATTATTTCAGATGAGCATCTCCCTACTAGTAGGTTGTTCAAATTTATCATTACCCTCTATGTTAAGTTATCATCATCCTCAACAAATTTTATCATGTTTACCATAATCGAGGTGCAATGATTATAACCACATATGGGCAAATCATTGTACACCATTCCACCTGCATTTCTCAATGATTATAATCACCTTTGGGTAAATCATTATATTATCACCACTTTAATTTTTATACCTATACAAGGGGTGGCTCCATCTTCTCAATGATTATAACTACCTTTAGGTAAATCATTATGTTATCATACCATGTTGCCACTATCAGGGTACAATGATTATAACCACCTTTGGGAAAACTAATGTATACCATCCCACTTGCATTGTCAATGATTTTGACTACTTTTTCAATATCATTATGCTTTCACCACATCATCTTTCCTTTCTTTGGTCCCTTTATTTTGCTTGTTTCTTTTTGAGGGACCATTTTCTGACTTACTTGTGCCAACCATTCCCTTGAGGGGGAATCATACATTTAGTTTATCATCATTGCAATTATAGGCATAGAAGAACTTTTCAATCTTTGAGAAGATGTTATTATGCTTAAATCATGCAATGCCTTCACAAATAGGGGTAAACTATAGACATCTAAAACTAGCCACTGATAACCTCCAATTAGGGTTTTGGCTAGTTTCCATCTAAAACACATAATTTGGCCTAAAAATAATAAAACATGAAAAATGATGTGAAAATGATATATTAAAGTGCCAATTTTGGCCAAGGTATCCCTAAATGGGGAAATATAATTATGGGCTAGCTATCTTTGATCAATCCATTTCAAGTCAAAATGCCAATTTTGCACCCACACGATCTGGACTGCTCTTTCATATCAAATATTATGTAAAAGATGTCTATATTTGTTATTTTTTGTTGGTAAAATTCTAAATGGGAATATGGTTCTAACACATCTGACAATGCCTTCAAATTCCAATCTAGTCAAATTTTAGATCAATAACAGGGCATTCTGATCAAATTGAGTAATTTATGCATAAAGTGCTTAATCATGCTAAGAGCTAATTAACCCAAATCAAGGCCTAATAAAAAATTCATGGAAACTTGTTGAAAACTTATTTTTTTTTAAATATGGAATATATACATCATAAAGTGACCTCATGTCTTAGGAAGACACCCCTAGGCCATAAATGACACAAATATCAAGATTCATGCCCTCCATGCCTCATTAATGCCTTCCATGATACCCTCCATGCCTCTTAATTTCCCCTTCTTCCAATTACATGATGAGGATAATTAAAAACTTAATTCCAAAAAATTATTTAACCCTCAACCACATATCTCAATCTTGAGATGGATGGTTGAGGTTGATTCTAATGAAATCCAAAAATCTATAAATAGGAGACCTCAGAACATCATTTATAAGCTTAATTTGTGAAAAGTTATAATGTAAGATTCATTCCAAATGCTTCAAGAAACTAGTGTTATAATTACAAATTGATTCCAAGCCAAGCCACAAGCCAAAGGTGCCAATAAGAGATGAAGGTAGCCACACTCCATTGAAGAAGACCTCTTGAAGCAAAAATCAAGCAAGCCACCATTACAAAGGAATTTGAAGCATCTAATGAATGTGAAGGAATTCTTGTGTTTTCATTCCTTACTTTTTAGTTGTGCTTGTCATTTTATTTTGCTAACTAAGCTCTCCCTAGTGTCTAGGCCTAGAGATATTATGCTATTAGTGTGTTTATTTCATGTTGTTTTCATTTTAGAACTAACACCATACTGACCATCCTCTCTTGAGTCTAATTCCTAGATCAAAATATCCATCCATTCACTTCTAACTTTTCTTATCTTATAAATTTGACCTTTACCTAGATGTACCTTCATTAGTGCACTTATAAGGGGTTCAGTTTCAAACTCTATGAACAAGGGCCTCATGAACTTCCTATCATCAAAACACAAAAACCTCATGAGTTATTTAGCTTGGGATATGTTCCCCTGGAAGAACCCATATCACCAAAACTAGTTCTCACCAATATCAGCAAACCTTCAACCTCACCAATCCCATCTCTCCCATTTGAAAACCTCTAACCACACCAATCCTATTCAAGGAACTTCTACCCCTATTGGCCTCACCTTTCCAATTTGAAGAGATTCTACCCTTACCAACTCCATTTAATGACTCAACATCATCCCATCTAAAGTTTTTTTTATTAGTATCATTAGTTTAGGTGCATTGACCTATCATCATAGTGGCCAAACTAAAACCTTTCCTCTCATCCACCCTAAAATGATCAACCATGATTCACCCATCATCTATACCATTCAGTACCAAGATGATAATTCTATCCTCACTTACCTTAGTGTAGGAGACTCTCCCATCCATAAATCCTTTACTTTAGAAAACCAAACCATGTTCAATGAATAAACTATTAACATTAACTTAGAAACCTAGGAGAATCATCATATCATTAAATTAGGCTAATCCTTAAACTCAAATGAGAATTGTGATTATCCTACCTTCCTTTGGGACTATAGTATCACATTTGCTTGGTCTTATCAGGATATGCCTAAGATTGACCCCTCCATCACCCTTCATAACATCCTTACCCTTCTAGATGTTAATCCAGTACAACAAAATCTTTGGAAAATACACCCTCATATAATTCTTCTCATTAAGGAATAACTTCAATGTCTTTTATCTATCAACTTTATCCAATCCATTGACTACCCACAATGGGTCTCTAAATTGTTCTCATTACCAAGCCCACTGGGGGACTCTACCTTTGTATGGATTTTTGAGACCTTAACCTTACATGCCCTAAAGATGACTTTCATTTACCCAACATCAACCAACTAATTGACCTTACCATAGGTCACGAGATGTTATCCCTCATAGAAGGATTTTTAGGATATAATTAGATCCTAATCTCCCCCTCAGACCAACATAAAACTACCTTCATTACTCCTTGGGGAACTTTCTACTATTGGGTCATGACTTTTGGCTTAAGAAATGTAGGAATAATGTATCAATGAGCCATGACCTATGTCTTCCATGATATTATTCATAAAATTATAGAGGATTATGTGGATGATCTCCTCAAAAAATATAAACATTACAAGGACCATTTATTTATTCTTAATATCATTTTCAATTGATTGATCCAATTCTATGTTCGACTCAACCCCAAAAAATACACTTTTTGGGTTTTATCTAGAAACCTTCTAGGATTTATTATCTCCATTCATGGAATTAAGATTGACCTTGATAAATTCAAGGCCATCCTATAAATGCCTCCTCTAACAAACCTTAAGCAACTTCATAGTCTACAGGGAAAACTCTAATCTATTTGTCTCTTCATCTCTCAATTATTAAATATATGCCAACCCTTTCACCACCTCTTGAAGAAAGACACCTCCTTTATATGGACCAAATATTATCAAAAAGACTTTTATTCACTCAAAGAGTACTTGATTTATGCACCTATTCTTATCCCACCTAGGGATGACTAGCCTTTTTACCTTTACGTATCTGCCACTGATCACTCTTTAGGTGCCATGCTAGCTCATTAGGATGAAAAAACCAAGGAGTGAGCCATTTAATATATCAATCACATGGTTTTATAGTATGAGACATGATATACCCATCCTAAAAATCTTTATCTCACTCTAATTTATTTTCCTTTAAGCTTCGTCACTACCTTCTTAATCACAAAACATATGTTATCACTAATGCCAAACCAATCAAGTATATGCACTCCAAGCCATACCAAAAATAGTGTATCGCTAAGTGGCTCATGATTCTCACTAAGTTTGATCTTGATTTTATTCACCAAAAGTGCATTAAGGGGTAGGTCATTGTTGATTAATTATTTGAATCCCCTCTCCCAAATAACCATCCCATTCCATTAACAATTCTTAATGAGTCTATTACAAATCTTTCTCAGGGGGAACCCTCTTACCAAATGACCATGTTTTTTGATGGATCTAAATGTCAACATGATGGGGGTGCATAATTATCATACCCCTTCATGGTGAACCCCTTTCACTATTGTTTAAACTCAACTTTGAATGTACAAGCAATATGGTAGAATATGAAGCTTTGATCATCAGTCTCTAAACTGATCTCACCTTAAAAATCAAAACCATTTCTATCTTTGATGATTCTCAACTCATGATTAACTAGGTCAATGGGTCCTATCAATGTAAAAATGACATTTTACAAAATTATAAGCTCCTCACTGATGATATATGAACATCTTTTGACCATTACCAAATCTAATTAGTGCCTTGATCTACTAACAAATTTTCAGACACAATAGCCTATCTTGCATCTTGAATACCCTCTCAACTTATGGAATCCAAATTTTTTATCACCATCCACTATTTGCCCTTATATATCAGTTTAGACCTTCCAACCATCTATAGTGTGGAGGCATCTCCTTTTGATGTCTAGTATGACCAAACCTTTAATTACCTTAGCTTGGGCATCATTCCACCTAACCTCTCAAAGAATTTTCAAAAGGCCTTACTATAGGGAACCTCCCATTATACCATACTAGGGGGAATCCTATATAAACATGGATTTTATGGTCTTCTCCTCCATTGTTTACATAGTCATGAGATTCCTCATGCCATCAAAAAAACCCATGTTGGAGTTTGCGGAGGACATTTTAGTGGCCTAACTATCACCAAAATAATCCTACACCTAGGTTATTATTGGCCTACCCTTAATCAAGACTATTATGACTATGTAAAGAAGTGTGTTAAATGCCAACAACATGTTAACTTGCATCACATGCCTACTCATAGCCTTTAGGTATCCATGGATTATTGGACCTTCTCATAGTGTGGGTTGGATCTCATTAGAGAAATCAATCCTCATTCCTCTTAGTGACATCAATATATCATCACCGCTATATAATATTTTACTAAATGGGTGGAGGCCATCCCCCTTTTCTCCAATAAAGTCAAAAAAATTATAGATTTGATCAATCATCACATTATCTATCATTATGGGGTCCCTCACAAAATCATAATAGATAACAACAAATCATTCAAAAACAAAAAATTTCAGTCCCTCTGTGATGATTTTGGACTTAAACTCAACCATTCCTCACCTTACCATCTGTAGGCAAATAGATAGGCAGAAGCCTCCCATAAAACATTCATCAAAATTTTGACCAAAGTTGTAAGTGCTTTAGGCGAAGATTGGCACATACACATCCCATTTGTTTTATGAGCCTATCAAACTAGTATTTGAATTGTAATAGGTGCTACACCTTTTTGCCTAGTCTTTAGTGTAGAGGCTATTCTACCTTTTCAAGTCTATATTCCCTCTCTTGATATTTCCTTACATGACATCATTTTTGAAGAAGATTAGTGTCAAGAATACCTCACATGCCTTGAATTACTTAATGAGCATCACCTTTCAACCCTTAGCCATCTTCTCATCTATCAAGAGTGTATTACATGTACTTATAACAAGCACCTCAAAAAATTAAAATTCAATATTAGAGATCTCATCCTAAAAAAACCAACATGTGACCAATATGAAGAAGATTAAATGAGGAAAGATTGCTTTCAATTGGCTTAGACCCTTTATCATTACCTAAAAGTATTGATCAAGAGATTATCATTTGTCCTCTCTTAAAGGCAAACTAGAACCTGAGCCTCTCAATGCTTCATATCTGCATCAATTTTTCTATTAAAGAAGGATTAATATCACCTATTTGTCTAGCTTAAGCTCATCCTTTGATTATGATATTTATGTTAAGCACAGGATATACTGAGAGGGGGGGTGAATCAGTATATCATATATCTTACAAAACTTTACTTTAACCAAAATCCACTTAATCAAACATTCAAGATATGCAATAAAATTCAAACAATAAACACCACAAAATATAGAGAGAGACACCAAATATAACGTGGAAGCCCAATGTGGGAAAAACCATGGAGAATAATCTCAAGTATATGAATGAGCACCAACCCAAACTATATTCGCAAGTACCAACTTGCAAGAGCACCAACCCTTTTGCTAAGCACCAACCCAACAACTATTCATGAGCACCAACCCACAGGAGTACTAACCCCTTTGCTAAGCACCAACCCATAGGAGCATCAACCCCTTTTCCAAGCACCAACCCAACAACAATTCATGAGCACTAACCCATAGGAGCACCAAACCCTTTACTGAGTACCAACCTAGAAATAATTCATGAGCATCAACCCACAGGAGCACCAACCCCTTTACCAAGCATGAACCCAGCAATAATTCATGAGCACCAACCAATAGGAGCACCAAACCCTTTGTGTATACCACACACCTATCTCTCAATGTTCCTATCTTAAAAAATGATAGATCAATACAACATCTCTTTTCTCTCTCTCACCTTTGCTCTTCTAAGCTAGATATAACAAATACAAATCATATTCATCTCTCACAATTGCTCTTCTAAGCTAGATATTACAATATCAAATCAATCTCTATCTCTCATATTACAAATGGCTTCTCAAGCATTTATTCTTAGCTTTCCAAATGACATTTGGCCTTCTCTCTTTGTGACCCTTCAATCCTCATGGAAAATGGCACCAAACTTGTATGACCCTTCATATCCTTGCCTTTGAAAAGTCATGTGGTGACCCTTCATGAGCAAAAACGTCCTTCCCTCTTTTGTCCTTATCTTGGTGACTTTTCATATTCCTCAAAGTGTCCTTTCATGAGAAATTGTGCCCTTCCTCTTTTGTCTGCACTTAGTGACTCTTGGAATTCCCAAATATGACTCTTCATGGGAAAATGCATCCCATCCTTCTTTTGTCTTTACCCCATGGCTCTTTGACTTCTCCATGGGCCCTTCTTTTGTCTTATATGTAACCAAAAATATATTCATTAATATTAAATAAATATTAACTCACATTAGCCAAGATATATCCATTTCAAACAACATTAAATGTAATGAGGCCTTTATCACCAATAATGCTAGACCTTTGACATCAATCACAATATTTCCAATAATTTCCCCCTTTGTCATTGATGGCAACCTCAATCTTGAAACTACCAATCCTATCACCAACATATCCTATCATTTGAAAACATATAGTAACTCCCCCTTACTGTAGTAACCTGTACCTATTCATTGTACCTATTTTTGTACCTATACCTATACCTGTTATTCTCCCCCTTTGACATCAATGACAAAGGGCCTTCTTAGAGCTAACACTTAGCTCCCCCTCAACTAATGCTAAATATCAATGGCAGGAAGTAATAGAAATTACTCCTAACTCCTCTCACAGATCTTTGAATGTGTCCTTTGATTGTGCCTTTGAGAAGATATCTAACAATACATATACATTGTTCCCTATCCTTTGAGCATCTGCAATCAACTCATTTGAATATTTTCTTCTAATCTCACAACCCTCTTTATGAAACTTTAATGTGTATCCTTGATCACATATTTGACTAACACTTAATAGATTATGCTTAAGACCTTTTACATATAAAACATTCTTAGTCTTAGTTCTACCATAATCCAAACTCAAAGTACCTTTTCTGGCTATCCTGGTAGTGGTTTTATCTCTAAATCTCACTATGCCACCATTGATCTTCTTTAGAGATATGAACTTAATTTTATCTCCTGTCATATGCCTCAAACATCTACTATTAATTAACCATGGCTGATCTTTATTTCTTGCATGCAAAGCTATTTGCACCAACATAGAATCTTCAGGTTGTTTCTTCTGCCATGAACATGTCTGAACCTTCTTCCTAATGAATGGATCTTGAAATTCTGATCCTTCTTCTTGATGAATGGAGCTTTAAAACTCTGATCCTTCTTGACTGACTCAAACACGCTTCTATAATACCGATCTATGTGTCTAAAGTTATTGCACTTGTAACATACTATGGTCTCTTCATCAAAGCTTGATAGAGGAGAAAAAGAGTTATCGCTTCTGCTTGACTCTACTTGACTTTCCTTCTCCTTATTTATAAAATTGTTATCTCTTTTTCTGCATTCTAATTTCTTGTGACCATATCCATTACAATAAAAACAATAGGCATAAAAATAAGACATGTCTGGATATCTCTGACCTGATTGCCTTTTGTAGCTTTGTTCCCTCCAGTCTAATCTATTTGAAATGTCCTCTGTATTCTTCACTTCTCCCCTTTTTGTTCCTCTTTTGTAAGATATTCATCATAGCTCTTTTTTTCAAATCCAATCCCTGTCTTATCTGAATTTGCTTTTTGAATTTTTGATATCTTATTCAATATGTTAGTGCTACCCTCAAATTTTGAGTCACTAACTACTTTATCATTGACTGCTTTCTTAATATCTTCTTTTAAAGAGGCAATTTCAATAACATAAATTTCACATTCTTTTCTTATTATTTCCAACTATGCTATGAGATCTTCTTCATTCTTGTTGGCTTCTTTCAAGTGTGTTGTTAGATCATCAATAATTTCCTTTGACTCCTTTTCATTTTTCTTGATTTGGCGCTTTAATCTCTGATTCTTCTTCTCAACAGCTTTTAATTCTTCAAAGGCACAAATGAGTTCTCCTTCCATATTCACTTCAGCTTCCTCCTCTTCTTCTTCTTGATAATCTTCATGTATGATCATGAATAGAATCTCTTCTTATTTTGAATTGCTGACTCCACTATCTTTGACTGAGCTAGGATCATTAGAATACAGGCTCTTCTTCTCGAATCCCTTCTTAGATTTGTCTTTGAAATTCTTCTTGTATGTAGCTTTTCTTCTTACCCTTATTTGGGCATCTAGCTAAAAAATGTCCAATATTTCCACAATTAAAACATTTAAAAGGTAATTTTCCTTGATATTTACCTATTCCTCTTTTTGTGTTGCAAATGAAAAGTTTTTCATTGTCATTTTCATCATCACTAGAACTATCACTTGATTCTTGAATCTTAGCTTTCTCTTTCTATGATGTCTTGAAAGTTGCTTCTCTCTTTGAGGGTTTATCTTGTTCTATTTGCATCTCATATGTTGTGAGAATACCATGAAGCTTATCCATCTTTATCTTGGATAAATTCTTCATCTCCTAATTTGTCAAAACCTTTGCATCATATCTCATTGGTAGATATCTCAAAACCTTTTGTACCACTGTTGACTCTTCCAACATTTCTCCAAGACCTTGAATCTGATTTATGATCTGATCAACTTGCAAGAGATAACTTGCTATATCTTCTTCTTCTTCTTCCATCGTCAAACTTTCAAACTACCTTCTAAAAGTCTAAAGCTTAGCTTGCTGAACCTTTCCATCACCTTTGTAAATATTCTCAAGTTTTACCCAAGTTTCATGAGCAATTTTACATTACATAACTTTAACAAATTTTGATTCACATAAACCACATAAAATAACATTTAAAGCTTTAGCATTACATTCACTTGCCTTCTTTTTTGTTGGAGTAATTGTAGATATCTATGGCTCTTCATATTCCTCCACCACTGCTTTCCATATGTCAAATCTAAGGGCCATCAAATAAACCTTCATTCTCATGCTCCAAAAATCATAATTCATCCCATCAAACAAAGGTGCCTTATTTATATAAAATCCTTCTTGTGGCCCAGCCATCATGCTTTCTCGATTTACCTTTAAGCTATAAAACTTTTCAAAAAGGAACCTACTCTGATACCAATTATTTAGCATGGGATATACTGAGAGGGGTGGTGAATCAATATATCATATATCTTATAAAACTTTCCTTTAACCAAATTCCACTTAATCAAATATTCAAGATATGTAATAAAACTCAAACAATAAACACCACACAAGATAGAGAGAGACACCAAATGTAACGTGGAAACCCAATGTGAGAAAAACCATGGAGAACAATCTCAAGTATATTAATGAGCACCAACCAAAACAATATTCACAAGCACCAACTTGTGGGAACACCAACCCCTTTGCTAAGCACCAACCCAACAACTATTCATGAGCACCAACCCATAGGAGCACCAACCCCTTTGCGGAGCACCAACCCACAGGAGCACTGACCCCTTTGCCGAGCACCAACCCAGCAATAATTCATGAGCACCAACCCACATGAGCACCAACCCCTTTGCTGAGCACCAGCCTAGCAACAATTTGTGAGCACTAACCCACAGGAACACCAACCCATAGGAGCACCAACCCCTTTGTGTATACCACACACCTATCTCTCAATGTTGCTATCTCAACAAGTGATAAATCAATACAACATATCTTTTCTCTCTCTCACCTTTGCTCTTCTAAGCTAGATATAAAAAATGCAAATCATATTCATCTCTCATAATTGCTCTTCTAAGCTAGATATTACAATATCAAATCAACATCTATCTCTCATATTACAAATGGCTTCTCAAGCCTTTATTTATAGCTTTCCAAATGAACTTTGGCCTTCCCCCTTTGTGACCCTTCAATCCTCATGGAAAATGGCACCAAACTTGTATGACCCTTCATATTCTTGACTTTGAAAAGTCATGTGGTGACCCTTCATTAGCAAAAATATCCTTCCCTCTTTTGTCCTTATCTTGATGACTTTTCATATTCCTCAAAGTGTCCCTTCATGAGAAATTGTGCCCTTCCTCTTTTGTCTTCACATGGCGAATCTTGGAATTCCCCAAGATGACTCTTCATGGGAAATACGACCCATCCTTCTTTTGTCTTTACCCTATGGCTCTTTGACTTCTCCATGGGCCCTTCTTTTGTCTTATATGCAACCAAAAATATATTCATTAATATTAAATAAATATTAACTCACATTAGCCAAGATATGTTTATTAAAAACAACATTAAATGCAATGGGGCCTTTATCACCAATAATGTTAGACCTTTGACATCAATGACAATATTTCCAATAATTTTAACCTTCACCCACCTTCCTCATCCCATTTTGAGGATAATTAATTACAACATAGAACCATGTGATTAACTATCATAGTCATGGCCTAATCCTAAATATGGGTACCATGGCTCTACCTATAGCATGGTTCTCATGGATTCATTTTTCCTCTAATAAGATGGAATCCCATGGTCATTGTCTCTCAAAACCACAACCTTTCACATATCATTGACATTCTTGTGTAAATTTTTTCCCTCATAAAGGTAAACCTCTGAACCTAATTACATTGATCCATGTCTAAACACATTTCATTTACAAAAATTACTTGTGTTAATATATTAAGCATTATAGACTACTCCCTCAAAGAACAACTACCTAAAAATTAATTAAAATTTGGCAAATGTAAAGTAGATTGCTCCCTTGAAGGACAACTATCAAGATCATTAAACAAAGCCAATAATATTAGAACACTCCCTTGAAGGATGGCTAAGTTCACTTTGTCAAAAGAAGATAAATTTATTGGAAGCTTCCTACATTGATCATCTTCCATACAAAGAAATAAAACAAAAGACCCACTATCACAACAAATTCCAAAGCCACAATCAGCTCTCTAGAAACATAATAAGTTGGAAGCTATAATTTGGTTCCACATATAAACTTCTCGCATTGATTAGTTTACATCTTTCATACAACATGGACTTATCTATTACCATTCTTAGGTCACCTATAGAAGAGGAAAATTAATTCACATGTGGTTATCATACATATAACCCATTATTCTTCACACCACCCATCACCCATCTTCCCTTTAGACTATCTATAAATTAAGGTATCTAGAGCTTACTTGACACCTTGTGATTAAGAAACCTTTTTTAATCAACTAAGGACCAATCATACATATTATTTCAGGGGCTTATATTCATTAATCTAATCCCACTTTAGGTCTATTTTCAATCCTTGTCAAAACCAAAGCATTGTGCCTTGTTCTTAATGTGCTTCATTGGTTTTTTCCTCATGAATTTTACCATCTAATTATATAACAAAAATAATCATTATTTTTACATTCAATGAGATTATACCAACCATAATTATACCGATCATAACCATAACCATAACATTTATAAGTATCCACACAACCTTAAGCATGATACCATTTGACCAGTGACATCTAACACATTTTATACATAACAAACTATGCAATATTTTATTTAGGGTGTAATTAATTACATGACACATACATAGTCATCATAATACACATGGCCTAAATCACATGCATATATCAACATACCTTATGAATAAGGCATCATTTATTTAAGAAAATTTGCCTCATGAGCTAGATGGTAGCATTAGTGTGGGATGAAGGGATGACACTTATATTCATTTTTTCTATTGTTTTTTATGATGAATGTGGTCAAAGATGGTAGTATTAGTGAATGGATGGACATAAACCATCATTTTTAATGTAAAGTTGAATGATGATTGTGTGAAGGTAGATGTGCTCACATTAAGGACATGATATGATCCTGGTATTGGTCCTTATCATGATTATTTACATAAAATACCTACCCATTCTTCCTTGCTGACTCGGTTCTCCACTACCAATTGGGAAGGTCATATGGTGTCATTGATTCCCTTGAATAGTCTTTCCACTAGAAACAATCATCTCTACCTACCTATTCATGTAGACACATCACCCTCAATATGATTGGTCATCTTGGTAAAGCCATTATGCACCATCATGATATCTTTTTGTTGCCCTTATCATTCAATTTGCATCTAATGTATTTCCTCACTTTATCACCTCATGACCCTTGTAGGCCTAGTGGTCATTTTCACCATTATCACCTTTATCCTAGTCAATGTAAATTGGCTTCCAACCATGGGCTGCTATAACGATCATGGCTTTGAAGCTACCATTATTTCTATTGGTGGTAACTCCCAAATCCTTACCATTGTAGAAACTCTTCCATCAGAGGTAAGCCACCATGAATTCACACCAATACATTCACCTTCTTGTCCCCTATACCCTCCCCTTACTACTAGCCCATTTACACAAGCTCTAAATGTCAAACCCCAACCATTGGTAGTACCTTCTCCAACATGGCAGTCTTTTCTTTTGTGCTAACTAAATGTTCATCCATAATAAGGGAACCACCATCCTCTCCCAACCACATAGCTCCTTTTTGGTTAGGCCTAAACTAGTAGAACCAATAAGTCATTGGTTCTATGGATCTAAGATAGATGATGTAGACATGACCACCATTTTTTAGGCCTACCCATGTAGCATTTGGGTCAGGCAAGGTCCATCCTCTATCGCTCACCACACTGCTAACTTCCTTACTTGTAGAATCTACTTGATCATCAAATAAATTATTTTCAGGTCATCACTTCACTACTACCCTTAAAACTTGGCTCATAGTGGTGATGAACCTTGGCCAAAGTGACTTTGTAGATCTGGATAGACCCCCACCTCCTAAAACTTAGATCATAGTGGTCGACACTATCTCCAAACTCCTACCATCACATAATTTTAGAAGGTGTAACCTCCTAACAAAGGCACCTCTTCTTTGGATTAGCTCCATTGAAGATCATTTATAGTACTTAGCATTATGTTTCCTTCTAATTTATCCTACCTTGCCCATCTGTATCTCTAATCTTACTAAATGTGGGTTGATTATGGTAACTATTTACTATTCTACACCATTCACTTTCAATGACACCTTCACTGGAACCCAAAACTATTGTTTTACAAAGCCTTCTCCCTTAACCCAAACCAATCCATGTGCTCCATCAAATTAGGGAAGCCAATTTGAACACCACTCACCCAAACCTTGTTAAACTACATTGGTTTGATGTCCATGGACTAGGTAGGTGATGCTTCACTTCTAAGGGAATCTTGACCACTAATATCTAATTGCCATCACCTTTTTCTTCTCACTCATTTCTATCACTAACAATGCCCTCTTACTTAGGACATCCTACATCAATGAATATTTGAATTATTTCTTTAGTGTCCTTATGTTTTAACACCATTTAATACTTCTTCTTAAGCTTTTCTCCCATTACTGGGAGAACTACATTAGCTTGAGGTCTTTTTGGACTATATAAGTAGCACTTAGTTACTGAGGTTAGCTTTACTGTATCCTTTATTTTGTTTTCCCTTCTCACCTAAAATCTCTTCTTCCACTTCAATACCTATATCCTCACCACCTCCCTCCCTTCATCTTTTTAATCTCTTTTAACCACTTTTCTAGTTTGTCAATCTCTTTTAACATAAGGGTTGATATCCTTCTTTGTTGGCCCCTCTTATCTCCCATAAAACCACCACCTACTCTACCTCAATAACCTCCCAATTACCTTACCTTATGAATACTTAATAGCTCACTCCCTTGTCCAATTTTCATGTTTTTGGTCTCTCTATAGTTATTACAAACCTTTTTTTTATCCCCTTCAACTTCTTTCACCATCCTCATCATCTCCCCTCACCCTTGGCTAGTTATCATACCCTCTTTATCACTCTCTTTTCCTCCCCAATTCCCCATCATACTATGCATCTTGAAATCTTTCTATTTATTCTATAACTATACTTTTTCTTTATGTGTACCACCACTCTCTACCATTTTTCCATTTTTCCCACCGTACCCATTTCCATTATTTTTGTTTGCTTTCTTTCCATCCTTTTTGTCTTATTTTTTTTCTCCAAAACTAATTTCTCCCTAGGTATTTATCCTTTGAGAAGCCTTCCATAATTTCCTATTTTCTTCTTCTCATTTCTTGCCTTTTGTCTTTTGTATTCCCCTTTTCCTCTTTCCATCTCGGTACTCACTTGTCTTTTATATATGTGTGAGTATCATTATTTTATATCCCTACTTTAATTCTTTTTTTTTCTTATCATCTCTAATCTTCATCCTTTATCTTATCTCATTCCCTTTTATTTTTTTCCACCATCCTCTCCCTTTTCTCCATTTCCTTTCATTTTTCTCATTTTGAGGACATTCCTTGTTCTTCATGACCTTTTTTTCCCTCCTATATGTCCATGACTATCTCCTTCCATCCTTTTCCACCTTCATATTTATATGTGAATTCCTAGTCTAACTTCACCCATCTCTTTATCCATCTCCTATTTTTCTTTCACCTCATTCCTTATTGGATCTCCCTTATGTTCTCCAACTCAACCTTTACCCCTTTAGAGTGTGGTCACTAGTTATATTGCTTCTACGTACATCTCCTTGTCTTCTTCCTCATATCCTCTATGCCCTTTCCTTACTGCACAAAATCTAGTCAAGTTCATTAATTTAGGTGCATCCCTTTATTCCTTTAATGTCTCTATGTGTTGCACTCAAACCCTCTTTTTATCCCTATCTAGCTACTCCTTTCACCCTATTTATCACCTTTTTCCCTTTTAAACCCTCTACCCATTTTTAGCATGATACAACCTCAAAGGTCTTCCTCTCAATTTTGGTTTACTATGAGATCTATACCAATCCTACACATTTATAATGCAATTGGCCAAGATCATGGGCTCATATGACCAACCAACAAGCCTAAGCACTATTAACCAATCAAGATGAAAATTCCTTCCCCACACCCTCTAGTCTTGCCTATTTTAAACCCCTTTTACTCTAACCTTTAAAGATATTAGAATTAGAACTAAAAACACCCTCAAATGAAAGCTTTAGAATACCATGTTGGGATGATAGCTACATCCTCTCATGCACCCTACTCTCTAACCAATAATTTCCCTTGATTCTCCCTTCTCGAATTACATCTTCTTATACCTTGAAATAGCCCTACTCTGTAATCACAATCCACAACCTTCTCCCTCATTTAATTAATATTATTATTATTCACATCACTCCATATTCCAAAAACCCTTAGTATCTTTCTTTGAATTCCCTCAAAACTCAATGCTTACTTATTTTCAGGCCCCACTAACTCAAGGCTCAAGGGTTTAATTCTTTACCACTTTTCATTTACCCACTTTGCTACTTTGCTTCTCTAAATTTTTGAATCATACCCTTCCATATCCTATGTATGACATTATTGTGAAGTGTGCATAACATTAGCTTATTTTTATGGTGATAAAATAACCTATCAAATCACCATGAACATTTGAGTAGTGCTAGATTTTATAAAGCATGGTAAAGCATATTTATCTTTTTTTTTAAATGGTGACTAAAATTTCATGATTTAACTTAATTATCCATGGATATAGATTCCTTTTGCATAGTTGACATAATCATCTAATTACATCCTAGGTAATTTCATCGACCATTTCTACCAAACCAATCAGAACTATTTGATATCCATATTTTCCACCCTTTTAGAACTTCCCTTTCTCCAATGTCCTTCAACTGGATCTAACAACATGATATCAAATTAGGGAAACTAAGCTAACTAATACTCTTCACCTCAAAAGAAATATATTTAGACTGATGTTCTTTTTGGATTCCTATCCATGTAACTATGTAGGTAGCATCCACTTGCCACATGTATCTGGATCCAACTCGGCTATCCCCTTCCAACCCATACCTTATCCACCCATGCTTTCACCATGTCCACCTTAATGTTGGTTGCTTCTAACCCAGAACATTAGTGTGTTTTGCAAAAACATTTGACTATAATGACCAACCTTACCATGTTGAAATTTTCAAAATTTGCACCACCTCATGCATGACTTGATTAATTAGGTTGTTTTGCTAGAGCACTTTCTACCCTAGATACTTGCAACTAACATTGAACCTATCTATATGACTTGATAGGCCTAACTTGATTAATTATGACCAACATTATGGACCAATTATCCCTATCATGTGACCTAAGATTGACCTTATTTTTACCAACACATCAGATTTAGAATCTACACAATCTTGACTATCACTCGTATATGCATTTTGTGAACCCTTTGGCATTTCATATGGCCAACTACCTCATGGCACCACATAGTACCTCCCCACCAACTGCTTGTCAAACCTACACCTAATTCAGTCTTCCCTCATCTACTCTTGGTTTGAGGGGGAACACCTCTTCCCATACTTAGATCACCTTAATATTTTACCAAGTGATTTATTTTTGTTTTTTAGCTTGTTAATTCAAAGCTACATAACAAAAAGGGGCAAAATATAGACACTAGAAAAATTTGCACTTGTAGTTCAATGACTAAATGACTTAGGACCCCTAAATACCCCCTAAACTGTCTTAACTCTTAACAAACCCCTCTTAACCAATCTATATCACTATTTTCTTAGTCACGTAATACTATTCAAAAATACTATTCACTATGGGACCCATTATCACTATTCATGATGACATGGCAAGTGGCATGGCATGTGACATGGTAAATGATATGGAATGTGACATGTCAAGTGACATGGAAGTTTATTTGGGAGGTGATATGGCAAGTGACATGGCTTAGACGTGATGTGGCTTGATGTGGGACATCATACCCTACTTGGGACCCTTCCCAAAGTGCTTCATAAACTCATTTAAGCATCAAAATGTCACCCCCTTAAAATATGGGGAATTTAACCTCAAGGGAACATTAATAAACATGTATTTTACATGAAATTAACCTCCAAAATAAGATACCTACCTCCTTAAGACAAAGGGCACCCTTTTTCGAATTCTTAACCCAAATGGGACACTCACCAACCCAAATGGGAATCCCCACCCATCTCATTTTAACTAATTCATCCACCACATATAAAATTGTGCCATAAATATATTATTCCTATTTTGGCACGACTCTTCAAAACATATGCTATAAATCCCACCCTTTCCTTCACCCAAGGGTAAGTTAGAAAGTGGCAAATTATTATTTTTCATTATTAACATTTTATTGTAAGTTTTTGGAGGAGGTTATCAAATTGAGAAGTATGTCATCCTAATATTTGAGGATAAAATATTAAAATCATCGAATCTCTACTGAAATCACTCTAAGACTTCATCAACAACACCATCATTGACAACCATCTCAAAGGTAACCTTGTTTGTTTATTTCATTTCAACTTATTATCTCCTTTGGCCTCTTCTCTCTTGACCTCCATACCTTTCACCTTTCACCTCTTATTTTTCCCCTTTTTCACTTAATTCATTTATTTCCTTGGCCATATTTATCCACTTGACCCTTTTTACCTATTTGTCATAATTCACCCACTTGACCCCTTTTACCTCTTGGCCATATTTACCAACTTGACCATTTATCCCTTTTACCCTTTTCCCTTCTATCTTCTTGATAATTTTGACCATCACCTTATTGATCATTTCAGTCATTTATCAAACTTAACCAAACCATCTTTCCCCTTTGACTATTTTCTAAACCAAAACCATAACCTTGCCTCAACTAGCCTTTAAGCATTTGAATTATTTAGTCATTTTCTTAGCAAAAAATCCATCTTAATTATACTTAATTTCATATTTTTTATCATTTAATGAAATTATATTTTAGTATATCATTTCAATTTAATTATCCAAATAAAGTGGATTGACAGCCTCCTAAAAAGCTTTCACTTATAGGACCTAGCTCATGATAGGCAATCCACTTTGCTACTTATCTAACAAACAAATTTTATTAGTGTTTTCTTATTGTAGGTTATTCCTTCCTCACCAAAGAGGAGTATCCACCTTCATCTAGATCATGTGCACATTTTATACCAAGTTCTCATAACCATTACCCTTATTGATAATTTCTTCTTTTCATACCTAGAAAAAAGCATAAAATAGAGAGAAACAACAAGTAGTATGCCTCATTTTTACTAATGTTTTCTTAGTAATGGGCATGTCATGCTTTTTACATTCTGAATTTAATTACAACATTATTAATATTTCCCTTTGATAAATATTGTCTTTTTACATGATCATACCCCCTAGGGCTTCCCTTTCAAATTTGCATTGTAAGACCTTGGATAGGACCAAAAATTCCTCAAAAAACATTTTTTTATTTTCTCTATATTTAAAATTCACCTCATTAGTGTTCACCTTGTGAGTTATAGTGTAAGACTATGGATAGGATTGGGCTCTCCTAAAAAATTACCACATTAAATCCTTCTAAATTATTACCACATTTATCTCCACCTCATTGGTGTTCCCTTTGTGATTTTAAGTGTAAAATATTTGATAGGACCATGCATTCCTCACATAATATTCCAATAAAAATTTCATATTATAACCAATCATAATAAGATTACATGCTTCAAATTTGAGATAATTTATGTTACATTATGATTTACATGTCATTTACATACTTCCCATATTGATTTAGTATGTTTTATGCTTACTTCATAAACACTTCACTTTTATCTTCTTTTTTAATTGTTGTATGTTTACAACCATTTTATTAAATTTTTCAAACTTTCCATCTTGATTTATTATGATTATTTTGATTTATACTTAGGTTTTATTTATCTTTTCATAGTTACCATCTTGATATAGTATGATTGATTAACTTTTTTTTTTTGGTCTTCATATCATTTGTTTTAACATGTTTACCACTTTATGATCAATTTTCATACTTCCCAAAGTATGCCTTCTATTTATTATAATTTGGTGTAATTTTTACTTTTACATGGTTTAAAAACATTTTTTACTTGTTACTTTATTATTATTTTTTATTATATTCATTCATCTTTTATTTCTACACATTTCTCATTGTGATTTATTGTGCATTAAATTTTATGATTATTTATACTTTTTCAATTCATTTAATTTTCTTTTTAACCATGCATGTGTATCACATAATGCTAGAAAAGAAAATGTACATCATATATTTACCATAGCATATACAAAAAAACTAAAATACATGTGCTATAAAGGAAATACATCCATACATAAACAACAAATAAAAATAATAGACTAAGAAATGTCCATATATATATATACATATATATATACATATAAATATATATACATACATA